>CM021108.1:54063122-54081663 GCA_007115665.2 Sequoiadendron giganteum | reverse complement strand
GAAAGGCCTTATAGACAAAGGAGAAATTAAGGTACCAAGTAGAAATCCAGTTGTCCAACATCAAAATGCACCAAATGATAGAAACAAATTCTGGTCTAGAAACAAAAATGTTACAAATGATGACATTGTTGATGCTAAACACATAGATATGTGACCAGTTATCACACTTAGAGGTTACAATTCCAATCAAGACACGATGAATAGTCCAGATCAAATAGCTAACTATGTCCAAAATTCACAACAACAAAGACCACGACGAAGATTTCCTACACATGAATTTACACCTCTAGGACAACCAATCGAGACTATTTCAAAGAATTGATTAAGCATAATCTCATCAAACCTTTGGAACCAAGAGATTATGACCTTGGATAGTTCAAACCTTCATGGTGGGATGATAACTCTTTTTTGTGACTATCATCAAACGAAAGGACACAACCTACAACAATGTTTCCAATTGAAGAATATTATACAAGACTTTGTTGAAAACGGAACCATAGAGGTCGGTGGGTAGAAAAATACCAAGAACAGTGATCATAAGGTCTTCACGGACCAGTTACATGACCACACAAAAGGAAAAGCCTCTAGTTTAGGACCCAACAACAATCCATCAGTCAATAATAACAATACCAATTATGACTATGGTAAAGGAATGATCATAAATCACCTCTGAGCTGTAAATGAGAATGTCAATACCTTCACCATTAAGAAGCATCCAGAATGTAATGTGAACACACGCAAAACTACGATTACCATTCCTGGACCTTCTTCTTCTAAGCCACCTACGCAAGCTTCCAAGTTTAAGTACAACCTTCTTGATCAATTGAGTAAAACCCTTGTGCAAATATCTATCTTGGAATTGTTGACCTTATCACCCGAGCATCGAGCCATTCTAGACAAAGCTCTATAGAACACAACTGTTCCTACAGACTTAGATGTCAATCATTTTGAAGAAATGGTGGGATATTTGACCAACTCGCATCATGCCACATTTTCCCAACAAGATTACTCAACCTAGAAGTCTGATCATAATGACCCCTTACATCTTGAAATCTTAATCCATCAAAACAAAGTCCGACGAGTCTTGGTAGATGGAGAAGCAGGTTTGAACCTGTGTACCTTAAAATTGGTTAAGGCATTAGGATTCTCAGAAGACTGTGTAGATACCTCTAAAATTATAGTCATCAAGGCTTACGATGATGAGGAAAGATCGTCCAAAGGAGTTGTCACACTCCCTATAAGAATTGGCCTAGCAATCATGAACACTAGCTTCCAAGTCTTGGATCTCACCCTTCCGTACAACTTATTGTTAGGTAGACCTTGGATACACACAATGAAAGTTGTACCTTCAACATATCACCAATGTCTTAAGTTCCCGTATAATGGCACAAAAATCACCATTGATGGTGGTCTAGATCCTTTTTAGTATTGTACAAGCCTAAGGGATATTCCACAATGACAAGTGCTAGTTAACCAAGAAGCTTCATCATCCACTTTATCCCTATATGTTGACCCATCACATCTCACTAAGTCCATTTCATTCAAACCTCCATCATCCACTCCTAAACTTGAGATCCAAGACAAGGGTTGTGGAAAATATAATATAAAGGCATCATACTGTGTCAGTCAATTGATTCCACCAAAGGTATATGGCCTACCCATCGCAGATAGAAGATAGTCAGTGGTCACATTTCATGTTCCCCCTACAATGATATTGACAAAATGGGGAGAGTTAAGTGACAAAACTGTGGATCAAGGTGATTCCGGTTGTATCGAGAAGAACATTGATACCCCTCCCCGTCTATTCAAATAGCCAAGGACCAGTATGGAAAAGGCTTTAGGATAATGCAAAATGAAGGCTATGATGGGCACAGTGGGTTAGGACCATATCATAATGGAAGGACAGAACCGATCACTGTATACCCATGACTGAAATACTTAGGGCTAGGGTGTCAACCGCTCAGAATTGGGTTTCCTAATACTTTGTCATCTTTTCAAGAGGAAGTGAGTGATTACATAGACATCGAGACATCTCATGAACCACTTCCCCCAGTTTACGACAAACCTCCAGTTTATGATGAATCCCCTTACTCAAGCGATGGTGAATGGGAGTCACTTTCATCTACCAGTACCATGAACATAGATGCCCTATTTGGAGAATTGGACCTAAACATGAAACCTTTACCAAAACCATATAGTCCTCATCCTAAGAAGCACTTGTCCAAAAAAGAATGGCAAGAGAACTATTATTGGGAAACCCTTGATCATGCATCTTGGGCACCTGAGAAACCATCTTCTGACGATACCGACCTTACTATAGTCCCACATTAGAGTATACCTACACCTAGGAAGAAGAATAAGGAGTTAGTCCAAAAATTTTGTGACCATGTCAACCATTCCATATTTACCTTGTCAGCGGCTACCTTTAAAACCTCTGATGATGACATGCCCCTTATATATCCTGAACTTATCGATTGGGATCAACAAGGTACACCTATCATAGATACATTTGAGAATGACGAAGCAATTATTGAGTTCATGGGACTTAGAGAAGGCATACCAAGAGGGGATCATAAAGCTATTTTCACCATAGACTTGGATGATAAAGCATATTTTGGGGAGTCTATTTACACCTCTAGTCACAAAAATGAGAAAAAAAAGACAAAAGACAATGAAAAAGAAAATGATGAGTCCTTAGGTGAAAAACGAAAGGCTCCTTTGGATGAAGAAAAAGTCAAAATAAAGGACGTATCCGAGGGCAAAAACCTCTTAGAGGCACCCAAGGATAGAGGTTTAAATATTCTCCCCGTTGAACAGGAAAAGTCACCGATGCTAGTAGAAGAATTTGTTGAAGTCAACATAGGTACAAAAGAGAATCCTTAGAAGGTATATTTTGCAGCTTCATTAACAAAGACAGAAAAACCTGAGTTTAAGGACTTCTTCACAAAGAGATAGATAAACTTCACATGGTCATATGCTGACATGCCTAGGCTGGATCCAAACCTAATATTGCATCACTTACCACTACAACTAGGTATTAAGCCAGTCAAACAGAAGTTAAGGAAAATGCATCCGCAAATTTCTCTATTGTTCAAGGTAGAACTTAAGAAACTCTTGGATGTAGGATTCATAAGGACAATAGACTATGCAAATTGGATATCAAATCTTGTACCAGTGACTAAACCAACTAGGGGAATTCGCATATGCACAAACTTTAGAGACATCAATAAGGCATGTCCCAAGGATGACTTCCCTTTGCTGAATATTGACATGATAGTAGATCTAACAACAAGATACGAGATGCTATCCCTCATGGATGGTTTCTTGGGATATAACTAGATTAAAATAGCAACTGAAGACCAACACAAGATAGCTTTCATGTGTCCATGGGGCACATACTGTTGGAATGTTATGTCATTTGGCCTTAAGAATGCAGGAGCTACCTATCAACGGGCAATGAATATGATTTTCCATGACTTTGTACATACCCTCATGGAAGATTATGTAGATTACATTATAGCTAAGTCAGAAACAAAGGAAGATCATTTAAATGTTTTAGACAAGATATTCCAGAGGCTAGAGAATTACAATTTCAAGTTAAATCTAAAGAAGTCTGTCTTTGGAGTGAAATCAAGGAAACTGTTAGGGTATATCATCTCCATAAGAAGCATTGAAGTAGATCCAGAGAAAGTAAGAGCTATCATAGAAATGCCTCCTCTAGTTAGCATTGGTCAACTCGGAACCCTACAGGGGAGATTACAATCCATTAGGTGTTTCATAGTACAACTGGCAGATAAAATACATCCATTTCAGCATCTACTCAAGAAAGGAGTACCATTTGTGTGGACACCTAAATGTCAGGAAGCCTTCCAACAAATCAAGGACTATTTTCTTACTCCACCAATCCTAATGCCACCTATAGAGGGAAAACCATTGATATTATACATATCAGCAACTCAGTCGACATTAGGGGCTCTTCTCGCATAACATGATGATCAAGGTCATGAGAGAGCCGTCTATTACATTAGTCGTACCTTAGTGGGCTATGAATTAAATTACAACAACATAGAATGTGCCTGTCTTGTGGTAGTATTTGCTACCCAAAAAATTTGGCACTATATGCTCAATCGACAAACAATGTTAATTGCAAATATTGATCCACTTAAATACCTCGTAAGTAAGGCAGCTTTAATAGCCTGATTGGCTAAATGGGTTATTATACTTAGCGAGTATGACATTTAGTATGTCGAAAGGAAGGCTATAAAAGGATAGGTGATTGCAGATCAGTTAGTCGATGCACCTATGAAGGCAAATCATCCATTAGTGGAAGCCTTTCCTAATGAGTTTGTCTTTAACATTGACATTAAGACCGAATAGAAACTCTACTTTGATGGATCACATAAAAATTGTGGTTCAGGAGCTAGTATCTTATTTGTTACACCTCAAGGTGATACCATTCCTAAATCATTCAGGATTGCTTTCCCTTGTACCAACAATATAGAAGAATATGAAGCTTTAGTGGCAGGGTTAAAAATGGCAGCTCAGTGGAAAATTAAGAGCCTACATGTTTTTGGCGACTCTCAACTGGTAATCCAACAGGTAAATTATGATTACAAGACTAAGGATGAAAAGCTTGAAACTTACAAGCGAATGGCTTAGTTTCAAGCAGTATTTCAATGACATAAAATTTCAACAAATACCACATATCCATAATAGAGTTGCAGATGCTATGGCAACCATGGCTTCCTTGTTGGATATTCCAAGTAATGTGCCTAAGTTCGTGTTTCTGGTTGAACAGCTATTGGTCCCCACCTATAATATCCCCAATACTGCGATAGTGTGTACCATTGTTGGTCCTATGTCTCCTTGGTATAAAGACATATTTGACTATCTCACTAACCAAACCTTACCCCAAGACTTATCCAATAACCAACATCGAACCTTCATCCGAAAGTCAGCTCAGTACACCATCATCGAAGAAACGCTATATAGATATACCTTAGATAACGCCTTAATGAGATGTCTCGATGTTGAAGAAGCACAAACAACTTTGTGAGCGATACACGAGGGTATATGCGGATCTCATTCGAGTGGTCCTACTCTAGCCCATAAGATTATGAGACTAGGTTACTATTGGCCTACAATGGAGAAAGACTCATACGTCTTTGTAAAGAAATTTAGACAATGTCAAATACATGGAGACTTGATAAGAGCGCCAGTGCAAGAGCTTCATCCAATTACTTCACCAAATGGGGACTTGACCTCATAGGTAAGATACACCCTTCATCATCTAATGGCCAAAAATTCATCATCACCGCCACCGAATACTTCACCAAATGGATTGAAGCTATTCCCATGACGTACGTCACCGGCACACAAATATCTAAGTTTATCCTAAACTATATCATTTTTCAGTATGGTGTACCTCAATCCATAATCACAGACAATGGCCGCCCATTCAAGAACCAAGAAGTATGCCATTTATGTGAAGAATTCCACATCAAACACCATTTCTCCACCCCATATTACCCATAAGGTAATGGCCAAGCTGAGGCATCTAATAAGACTATTGTTAGAATCCTTAAGAAGACTATCAATGACACTGGTCATGACTGGCACTTATAGCTTAATCCTACCTTATGGGCCTATCGCACAAGCATCCGTACTCCCACCGGCACCACTCCATATTCCCTCATATTCAGGTCCAAAGCTATCTTACCTATCGAGGTTGAAATACCTTCTCTTAGGGTATCCTTGAAGGGTCATATTGATGATGAAGAGTATCGTGTCTCTAGGTTACAAGAGCTAGAATTGATGGATGAGCGAAGACAGAAAGCATTAGATCATTTGCAAGCATATCAAAATTGTCTTCATCGTAGCTACAATAGGAAGGTTCTCAATAGACACTTTGACATTGTTGACCTAGTATTAATGGAGAATCCTAAGAACCAAGTAGAATGAGAGAAACCAGGTAAGTTTGAACCTAACTGGTTGGGGCCTTATATTGTCACAGAAGCCTTTGGGTCAGGAGCATACCAATTCTCTACTCCTGAAGGAGAGCCACTTTTGTCACCTATCAACAGTCTACATCTAAAGAGGTTCTATGCTTAGTCTTTGAGAATCCGTGTCTTAATTTTGAAAAATACAAAAAAAAAAATTAAAAAAACAAAAAAATGGTTACTTTGATGACTGGCAAACAGGCATCTTTGTAACAGCAAAAAAATTGAGAAAATCAAAAAAGTAAAGAGAAATAAATCCATCCAATAGTGAAAAACGCTTCGATGGTGCTATGGATAAGTACCATGGTTAAAACCTAGCAAACAGGCACCATGTGTAGTCAAGCTCGCTCTTCCATCTATCATCGTTCTATTCAAACTTTTTCACCATCTTTCATAATAAATGGTTGTCTTATCCATTCCTTGGAATGATTGACATCTAACATCCATTTCGTCGCATTATCCACGCCATCTTGCACATCTTATTCCCGACTAGGGGAAAATCCTTGTTCTATGCCCTAACACCGTGTACATAACGTCACACCATCGAAAATGTCTTGAAAAATCCCAAAAACATTAGAAAACTTCAAAAATCCAAAAAAATCAAAAATGTCAGAAAATACCAAAAACAGAGTCAAGTTAGTCATGTTCAGTCCGTGATAGTTGAACTACGTTGCCTCTGTGACTGGGACGTACGCAAGGCCATCAATCGATGTGCCCCTGAGGCATTAGGTTTGTCAGTCTAGGTTTGTCATGTATCACACACCACATTTAAATCATGACGCTTTGTACATTCAAAGTCCTTGGTCGTGTCAAACTACGAGGTCTCTGCATGTACAACATAGGCAAGGCTAATCAATTGATGATCTCTTAAGACCACACTAGGTCAGTCCAATAGGGTTCATTCACAATCATTATCACAAAAGTTGCATATCATACTTTAGGGTATCGTTTCATGTCATACATTGTCGACACACACTTCTATCAGTCAAAGAATCAAAACAAGTCATGCATCAACAAGGAAAAACATCTCAAACTGTCATCAAGTCAATATCATACACATTGTCAAAGCGATCAACCTATGTCTTACGCAAGATATGTCTTTCTTATCAACATACATCATCAAATTGTCATAGTCTCATGTAGCTTGTCACCTCAACATCATCAGGCTCCAATGTCTTATATGACACGTGTCTTTCTGAAACCAGGCTTTGTCATGCCTTATACAAATAGTCACCACGTCGAAACTAGACTCAACATCTTATGCGGTATGTGTCATCCTCTCACATTACACTATGTCAAACATCAACATCAAATGATCCCACAAGATCAAGTTTTGGCAAATACATTTATTTGGCTTTATGACTTTATATTTTATTTTGTCTTATCTTATTATCGATTTGTGAATTAGTCCAATTACTAGCTTTCTCGAGGATGTCCCTTGAAGGATTTAGAGAAGCTACGATGTCTCAGGACTCTTTTTCTTTGGCTGTTGTCTGTCAACTATCTTTTTAACATTGGTTTTTGAGTCATGTTACTAGTTTCCTCAAGGATGTCCGATCAAGGATTTAGAGGAGCAATGACATCTCATGACCTGTCTTTTATTTGTCCGTTGTCTATGGTTTGTCTCGACAAAACGACTAGGGCAATTACTGTCCTTAGTATGAGTTAATACACTCCTTGTCTATGACTGTCTATTTTTCACAGATGGATGACTTTGTACACTATGATCTATCTCATATCATAGTGTGTACTATCCATTTGTATCATGTCCCACCCAATGATGATAACAAGAAAGCATAGCATATTTGGCAATATATCGAAGATTATGTCTTTTTCTCAATCAATCAACCTCATTTGTTTCTTACTAACATTCTGAATTCATATCATCCTAACATTTCTCTTCTTTAACATAACAATAAAGTCCTGTGACACAATAAAAACATTAGGTTATTTGCATTTACATACATTCAATATAAGCATTTCATATAGTTACATTGCATTTCACATATATAACATCTTCATTGCATACATCCGTAATCATGACGTAATAGGAATTGCATCATCATAACATAAATAATGTAAAAACTGCATGTACATATTACCATCACATTTAAATATACATCATATAGAACATTTGCATCCATTATCATTAGTAAATTAAGACATCCATAACATCATTATTAAATGCATAACTCATAACATGTAGAAACATTCATTTATAACACATGTATATACATCATATAGGAAACATAATCATATAGCAATAATGCATCATCCATAAAATAGAACTGCATATCATGTAGAAGCCTCCAAAATCATATATATATCACTCAAAAATGGTGTCACAGTACAATGTCTGCATGTAACCATAAATAAAACATGAGCTCATAGGCTCTTTGATAAAAAATACAGTTTCTACATATGTAACCTTGTCATCATGTCCCGCTACCCCTGCTGTCATGTGGTGAAGGTGTTGGGAAAATTCTCAAAGGTGCTCTCTACAACATGGAAGGCCTCTCATATGGACCTACCCTCGATGGTCCTACCACCCCCTCGATACTCTATTTCCTCTGACTCCTAGTATGACCCCTACTCTTACTGCACACCTCTAAAAATTTTGGAGCTCGTCTATCTGCTAACACTGTTGCCTCATAAAGATCCCTGTAATAAGTGGCTCTCTCCACTGATCTAACTAACTCCCTCACCATGTCATCAGATGAGGACCCACTGCAAAGAAGTCTGACCTTTGTGAACTGTTGCTCTATCTCATGTCTCCATGCTATATCCTGGTCTCTCTCCATCAGAGCACTATCCCTCTCTATATGAGCACTATCCCTCTCGACATATGCACTATCCCTCCTTGAGTAGGCACTGTCTCTCTCTAGCCTCATCGCATCAAACTCTATTGTCATAAGTTTGAGTCACTCCTCCAAAGCCTCCCTCTGACCATCCCTAAGAGCATCCTCATCCCATCTCCCCTCCACAATCTGATCTTGGAGCTCTCTCTCTGCTCCTCCATCAGTATATCCTCCTCAACATCATCCTCTACATCATCCTCTCCGTATCCTGCCAAAACACCTAGAGGATCTATAGCCATGTCCACATTTAAATCCTCTACAATATCCTTCACTCCAACATCTACCTCTGTACGATCCTCTACTACTACCTTCGTTGTAGCATGCTCATCCCTAGCCTGTACATCCACTCTCCCTCCGATGTCTGCCATCGATACATTCTCTGCTACTGCCTCACAGATAGGTGATAGTGCACCTACCCGACCCCCTCTCTGTCCTTTCCGACCTCGTCTACCACCTCTACCATCACCATCTCTCCCACCAACTCTACCCACTCTAGCACCTTCACCTCTCCACCATCCTCTAGGTCCAGTGCCTTGTCTCTCTATAGGTGCTGGCTGATCTGGATCAGTGTAAGGAACAGGTTGATGCTCTACCCCCCACGCGTCATACACCGTTGTAGCACCTGGGTCTGCTAATCCATCTCTCCAACCCCATTGTATTGGCTGTAATGCTTGTATCTCTGCCTCAGCTGTAGCTACTAGTATCATAGGTCCCCAATACAGAACCTCTCTGGATGACCGAGTAAACTCTACTCTACTCCGAGGCTCATCCTAAACCTCACCGAACTGTCTCAGAACTCTATTTGGAAAGTGTCGCTCAATGATGTGTACACTAGAAATAATCCTCCCAATGAGATATTGTGTCTATCTACAGAATACTAGATGTACCTCCTCATCCACCCACTCCTTACAATCCATGTAAGGTCTCCATGTGAACTGATCAAGAGTATCCAATGCATGTCTCCAAAACCCAGTGTCTCCCACATGTTTCTACGTGATGTGTCCTGTATATCGAAACACATATGGGTATCTCTCCTGTCTCTCTACTATAACTGGAGGATGAAATACAACTATCCTCTCCCAATCCCATACCATCAGCAGTGTAGTCCCACAACTCAATGAATTTGCATCTCTGTAAGCAATATCGTGAAGGTTAAAGTATAAGATTCTGAACAGACATGGACCCCATGCATACCTCATCTCACTCTCTAACATGCCGACCAACATAGCTCCCCATCCCACTAGAAATCCATGACCCCATCTATCTGGCAGAACTATCTCCCCAATCAATGTACATAAGATACAGTCAATCCTATCGTATATGTCTGCTAACACTGGCCATCTAATCTCATAGTGCTCGATGCTGAGCCTACTGATGTCGTCTACCTGATAAAACTGTGCTAACTCAGTCAATCCTCATTGGGTATCATGCATAGCCCGCTCTCCCCTAATAGGTAGTCTCAAAATCCTATACACATCCTCCAATGTGATAGTGGCCTCCCCAGTCGATAAATGAAACGACGATGTCTCTGAATGCCATCGCTTGCATAGTGTCGTTAACATACCCCTGTTCGCCCGAATAGTGGGCATCAACAAATAGTGACGTAGACCCAGCTTCCATAGAAGTTGAATCTCTACAAAAGTCAAATGATCTCTGAGATCAAATGTATCTGGTCATGAATCCCATGTATAAATAGGATCTAGGACCACCTGCATTTAAACCATGATGTCAAGAATTTTCATGTTTTCCTTAGAATTTTTTTTGAAAATTTTACCAATCAAATGCGGCTCACATTCACAAATGCGGTGCATTTTTGCAAATGCGTTGTACTGAGGTTCACATGCGATGCATATTATATATGCATCACATATTTTCCACAACCCTGGTCATCTAGCTACGCATGCGGTGCAGTTTCATCAGCCTATTTATCTACTACATATGCATCTCAAAAATGCATATGCGGTTCACTACCCCACATGCGTCTATTCCTAATGCATATGCGTTGCATAACTACACATGCATTCATTCCCTAAACTACCTAAACTAGCCTAGACGTGTTTTCACACATGCATCATTTCGCAGTCAAATGTGGCGAATACGACGGCATATGTGTTATTTACGATGCACCGCATTTGCTTAGTTCATTTTCAAACACCTAAAACTACATGCAAAAATAAATTTGACAAGTTCATTTTCAGGTACATACCAGTGGTCCTATGTCAGCTGGCCTCCTGAACGTTCAGATCCGATAACCTCGATGTGCAGCGTATGGAATGGGTGCCATTTCGTCGGCTAGTCAGAGCAAAATCTCCTCTTTTTCTATCTCCTCTGGGTGCAAATGACTTAGGTTTAGCCCTAATTTCTATTTATAGGTGAGGTTCAAATGGCATTTATTCTGACCTAATCTATTGGCCACGTAACCTTTCAAATTCCAACGACTAGTATTCATCCGTATTAACTCCAATTTCAATTCCGTCAACTCCATAGCATTTCTAACTATCAAATTGACTTATCGGGAATATTTCCTGATTTTTTTGAAATTTTTCAAAAATTGTCAATTTTCCTAAGGGGGAATACCTTAACCTATTTCATGCTGTGGCACGATCTAGACATATTTTCTTTGACACAATGCCATACCAACATTGTATCAAAGAGGGCCAAACTGTAGATACCGAAAATTGGTCTAGGCCTGCGAGTACACATTCGACATAATTTTCTATAGTCTGTAGTCTTGATTAAATAATGCTAATTATTTAATTAACCTTTCTAACACATATTTCCTCTATTAATTAAATACCCATTTTTAATTAATTCATTAATTCATAAGTAACCTTTATTCAACCTGATTAATTAAATAAATTATATTTATTTAATTATGTTGCGAACTAATTAATTCTTTCCCTTTTATCTATCAATTAATAATTTATTATTTAATTACCCCTTTATCATAATTTTCCAACTATAATTAAATATCTTTATTTAATTATTCATTTAACCCCCTTTATCTATAATTAAATATTTATTATTTAATTATTTATATTATCCTTTTCAAACAGTCAAATTAAATAAATTACTTTATTTATTTAATGAAATTCAATTCATTTTCGAATACTGAATTAAATTAGCATTTAATTCATATTTATTAATTAATTATGTCACATTCCTCTATCATTCAGCTATCTAAGTCATTCACTCACCTTCTAACTCGAGATCTATTTTTAGTTCTCCAGTTATCTCCGAATTCAACACTTGTTTATCTCTGCGAGAAGATTCTCTATCACAACTAGTTGATTAACTAGTTCTAACTCCTGTTTGCATTCGAATGCATTATTCTTCGAGTTCTAACTTTGACTTTTGCATACAAAGTCTATTTCTTCTATTTTTGGAGATTAAGATCTTGAACTTGTGTTCTAACTCACGTTCTAACTTAGTCTCTATCTTTAGTCTTTCCTAAACTCGTGTTCTAACTCGTGTTCTAACTCACATCACATGACATTCATCAATCTCATTCGTTGATCTCTCTTTCAATCTGAGCCAATCATTCGAAAACCCAAAATCTATAAAATAGCCTATCATAATCATTATTCCTCCTCCCGAAATCATACACTTTTGAGAAGAGACTACTCTTTGATATTTTTCTTAGACACTCGACAAAGTTATGCTTGCATTCAAACACATAAATCTTAGGGCAAGAATACTAAAAAGGAAAAATGGAGAAGAGCAATAGAAATAATTTGAAGGAGTGAATGCATATTCGGTGAGAGCTTTCCATTAAATTGTTTAGTTTATTATGTTTACTTATTCATTCTTTGTTGTTTGATTTTAGATTATTTTTAGATTAGTATTGACATTTTTCTTCTAGTTTGTAGAAAAATCTATGATTTACAGGTAGAGGCAAAGGACAAATAGATGATGGATAGGGCAAGGGATGGGGAAGAGGATAGGATGGCTAGGATAGCTAACATCAATAGGATGGACAAGTCCTAGGTGCACCACCAGCGCATCAATAGCCCCCTTATTAGCCATCGATACAACAATAACCACCATTGGGACTAGATCCCCATGATGCACAAATACAACATTTGCAACAACAGATGGAGGTGGTTACGAGTGAGAGAGATCAGGCTCACCAATAGATTTTGGTTATTACTGTTGAGAGAGACTAGGCCAGGAAGTAGGTAGGGGCACTAATAGTGAAGAGGGACTAGGATTTTCAGCTCAGGTAGATTGTCGAGATGTAGTTAGCATAGGAGGTTGGGCAGCACCAGCAGTTAGAGACCATGACAGCTACAACCCAGCTACAGACAGTGTCTACCCGATTGTACAGGGAGGTTGTGACCAAGGTGGCCTATTATCACATGTACTACCATTGGGATGTCCTTGAGATGATTAGGTAGCTAGATTACTCATAGAGGAGTGTGGCGCATCCTCAGGCTAAGGATTAGCCAGAGAGACAGCCCGGTGAGGGGAGCAACCATCAGGGATAGCTTACTTGTATAGATAATTTTTTTATTATTGTTTTATTTTTTACATAGATATACATTCATGGGATCCTTTTTGATAGCCTCATGGATATTGTACTTTTGATTGATATACATACACATAATTAGATATTGTACCATGACAGTCATTTTTTGATATATGGTATGATACAAATTTGATATTTGATGTGTTCTTTTATTTCATTCCTTATGAATGTATGGATGCATTTGATGTTGATGTGATGTGATGCTTATATATGCTTATGTGATATGTGATGACATGTGATGCAATGCAATGCAATGGATGGATGAACTTCTTTTTCAATATCTTTTTATGACATGTTATGGGATGGATGATGTGATATGTAGATGATATGCTTATGGAAACGATATGAATACATTTATTTTTATCTATTTTCTTATGTAGTTTTATGAGATGATGATGTATGCATATGGATTGATGTATGGATAATGCAGATGTTCATTCTTATGACATGATAATGCAATATATGTTTATGATATGTGTGCAATGATTTAAGATGCTTAAAATAACATATCTATATTATTCATCACAACTTAAATGAAAATGATGATGCAATATGTATGTTTATGATATTCTATGATTATGTGAGATGTATGCATATTGATGATTTGTGGATGTAGGATGGATACATTAATGATATTTTTGGTGACTATCATGATACCAAGTTAGTACGGAGAGAAGATAGAAGAAATAAGATGAATGAACATTTATTTTGATGATTGCCTCAAAAGATCCAACAAGCCTATGATCCACCAAGACTTTATTAGAGATGGTGATGAGAAATGCATGATGATGATGATGATTTTCTCATTTCTTGGGATCAGGATTTTCTGTAATTCCTTATTTTTCATATAACATGTAGACACGATGCATCAAGGTATTGATAAGTAGGATGGCGCTGTATCTATTGTAATGGAATTTGACTATGCAAACAGATAAGATAGTTCTTTTTCACACCTTGACATATGAAAACATCATCGGAATGTAGTTTAGTAGTTTAGAATACATTAGACCAAAGCATACACAATAATCAACAATCTATTCCAAACAACCTCCCTACACACAACTAAGCAAGTATGTGCCAAGATTATTTTACAAGAATACCCACAAGCACAACAAATGAAAGATAAAGATTAATGACCCATTCATTTCTCTCTAAATTATTTTGATATAAATCATCAAGAGGTCCTCATAATGGGTCATTAAGATAAATCAGAAGAAAAGATCAAAGACAAATAGTCAGTGTTATCTATATGTCTTCCCATTTTAAAATGTAGCTAAGGTGATTTCTAATACTGATGCCCATCACAGGAAGGATACATCCTAGGACATGTTGATCAAATGTTTTGATTTAGGATGAGTTGTGTGATAAGTCATTGATACAAGAATCATGACTCGTTTACCTATGATCTAGACTTCAGATTTTGACACTTAAGTTCTCACTTTACAACTCGCTATACTTACTTTCTATTTCTTTTGCTAGAGGTTTAAGGTGATGATCAATTTATTATGGGTGAAGTTTTATTGTGGTTGAAAGTGAAATGGGATGGGTGGTTTTGTATTTTTCAGAATATTTCAATGTTTTTGGTATTTTGAAAATGTTTTGAGGTTGTTTTTGGTATTTTTGAAAGTTTATGCGAATGTTTTGGTTTTTAGTTATTTGAGGTTGTTGAGGGTTTTTTCAAAGATATTTGAGACTATTTAGGTCTTTTGAATGTTTTCTAATGTTTTGGATTTTCAAAATTTCAAATGTTTTTGAAGTTTTCTTAAGTTTTTTGAATGTTTAATGTTTTTTTGATATTTGAATGTTTAGGATTTTTTCGAGATTTTGCAAATGTTTAAGATTTTTTTGATATTTGAATATTTAGGAGTTTTCAGAATTGCAAATATTTAAGATTTTTTTGATATTTTAATGTTTAGGGATTTTCTAAATTACGGCCAAGAACCTAACCTAAAAGACCTATCCTAGGGGCTTCAGGGGTTGTTCAAAGATTAGACTTGCCTACGTTATACATGTAGAGACCACATATTTCGACTTGCTTGACTTATTTATGATGATGGACTAGGGTTTCATTGGGAGCACATCAATGATGGCCTTTCCTAAGTTCAAGCTCAAAGACTTGTAGTTTGACAAGGTTCCTTGTTTTGGATTTTTGATGTTTTGACCTTTTTAGAGATTTTGATGTGTTTTGGATGTTTTGGATTTTGACTTTACAATTTTCTAAATGTTTTTGGATTTTAGCTATACAAGATTTTGCAAATGTTTTTGGGATTTTTGATAACCTTAAGATATACAAGAACCTGATCTGATCCATAAAAAAATTTCCCCGGTGTGATGCAATAGAATACCTCGATATAGGTAGGATGAATTGACCTTTGGAATATGCCAAGTAGTACTAAAGGGGATACGATACTTCACAACATCAAGCTATGATAAGGACAAAGATGGGTGATAGAATAAATAGGATGAATGATGTGATGGATGTATGGGATGCCAAGAATGATAAGATAAACAATCATAGATGGATGGAGGTTCTTTATTTATGCAAGGCACCTATTTTCTAGGTTTTCACCAAGGTACTTGCCCAAAGTTCCATTGAAGTGTTTTTCACTAGAGGACAATTTTTTCTTTACTTTTTCAATCATTTTTTCTCATTTTTTTGGATTTTGTTTTTGTTTTATTTTTTTTAAATTTTTAGTTTTACACCCTTCAAGACTAGGCATAATTTTTTTTTAAGATGCAAGCTATTAGTTAGTTCCTACAAGGGTTCACCTTCAAGTGTTGAAAATTGGTATGCTCTTGATCCATAGCTGGATGTGATGAAAAATGGATCCAACCAATTAGGCTCAAAATCTCCTTTACTGTCTTGATTTGGAAGATTCTTCTGATTCTTCTTTAGGACCAGATCCCCTATCTGGAAATATTGACATGATATTCTTGTTATAGATTTGTTTCAATTAGTTTTGATGTACTTACAAGTGATTAAGGGAATTAATATGATGCTCGTCCAATAATTCTAGCTCATTTAGCTGAGACACTCTATATTCCTCATCAGTGATTAGGTTATGTAGTGACACTCACAATGATAGAAGCTCGACCTTGATATGCAAGATGGATTTTGATCTATAGACCAAGGAGAAAGGGGTTGGACATATTGGCATGTAGATACTAGTTCAGTAGGTCCAAAGAGTAGGATTTAACTATAGATGCTAGTCACGGCTAGCTTCATTGACCATTTTCTTTAAGATTTTTTAAAATGGTCTTGTTTGTAGCCTCGACTTGACTGTTGCCTTGGGGGTAATATAGGGTAGACAATCGATGTTGGATGTTGAATCTTTGACATAGCCCTTTCACATCTTTATTTTTGAAGGGAATTTCGATGTCTGAGATAAGGGTTTGTGGAACACCATAACAACAAATTATGTAATTTAGGATAAACTTGGAAATTTTCTTCCCCATTATGTAGGTCATAGGAATAGCTTCAACCCACTTGGTAAAGTACTTCGTGTCTTTTATGATAAACTTATGGTTTTTGGATGAGGTTGGAGTGATTTTTCCTATGAGGTCAAGCCCCCACTATGAGAAAGGCCAAGGTGTGATCATTGGTTGCAACTCTTGAGCTAGAGCATGAATCATATCTCTATGCTATTGACACTAGACACACTTTTGCATTTATTTATGGGCTTCTTTTTCAATAGTTGGCTAGTAGTACCCCATCCTCAATAGTTTCTTAGCTAAATTCATACCACTATAATGGGAACCACATATCCTATTTTGTACTTTTATTAAAGTGGTCAAGGCTTCCTCTTGGTTAAGACATCGTAGTAATGTACCTTTGATACTTCGATGATATAAGGTATCACCTAGGATCACAAATTGGGATGCCATTTTGATAAAGGTTCTTTTAAGGCTAGAGGTGATATGGGATGGGAGGATTCCTTTGCTTAAATAGATGAATATGTTATAATACCATGGGGATCCAAGACCAACAATGACACACACAAATTTAGATTCTCGTATTTTGAAAGTTGGTACAAGAAGTTGTTCTTCCAAAAATTCACATTGGAGGACATTGTTTGACATGTCTAACAATGATCCGATTGTTTCCATATTGTCTGCTTCTCGGTTGTTTATGCGAGGAATTTTCTCAAAAATTATATCAACGAAAAGGTCCTTGAGATTTTCTACCATCTTTTTATAAGGAGTGAGCTTGTCATCCTTAGTTTGATAGTTGTCACTGACTTGGTTGATAACTAGCTATATAGTGTCCATAGACTTTCATCTCTTGTATCTTTCATTGAATTTCTATCCTTAGAGCTATGATTAGTGCTTCATACTCATCAATGTTGTTAGTACATAGAAATGATAGCATATATGACTTTGGAATGCAATCACCTTGAGCGGTGATAAAGAGAATACCCACTCCTACTCCATGTTGGGTGAATGATCCATCAAAGTACATTTTCCACTAATTGGTTAGATTGATAAGAAATACTAATTCATTAGGGAATTCAGATATCAATGGGTTATCTACATAGATAGGTTCCTCTACTAGTTGGTATGTGATCACCTATCCCTTGATTTCCTTGTGCTCCACATACTCTATGTAAAATTTAGTTAATATCATCACCCATTTGGCCATTCAGCCAGTGAGAGTTGCTTTGGATAATAGGTATTTCAATGGGCCGATCTTTGCAATGAGCTTTACTTGATGTGACAACATGTAATGTCTGATTTTTTTAAAAGAAAAAACCATTGCTAAGCATGCTTTCTCAATGGATGAATAGTTCATTTCATAGCCTACCAAGGTATTGCTAATGTAATAGATAGCCCTCTCCTTTCCATCTTCATCATGTTGTGCAACGAGGGCACCTAGTGTTGTTGATGAGATATATAGGATCAATGGTTTGTTTGGTATCAACAGCAAGAGTATTAGAGGTGTTAATAGGTAGTCTTTGATCTTTTGGAAGAATTTATCACACTTCTCATCCCACTTGTAAGTTATTCCTTTATGGAGAAGATACGAAAAAGGGTGGATTTTGTTGGATAGTTGCACTATGAACCTTCTGATGGACTGCAATATTCCTTGCAACCCTTGTTGGACTCAAGGGAAGATTGAGAGGGGGGGTGAATCAGTCAAAAAATCTTAACTTAATTAA
>CM021108.1:53852073-54063022 GCA_007115665.2 Sequoiadendron giganteum | reverse complement strand
CTTCACTCAATTTCTTCAATTCGTTGGGTAATAGAAAATTTCTCATGGACCTAATCTTTCCACTATTGTATTCATCCAAAATGATTGTCCTCTTGATTTATTCCATTTTCCTTTCGCACTTAGGTTTAACAATCGCACACCAAATTATATGAAAATTCTGAAACCAACTGAAATACTTGATAGATTTTGAGTTTTGATGGTGAGACAACTTATCTTCTTTAGAATTCTTCTAGTGAGTGCTCTCCTTCTTCTCTTCTTCGATGAAAACTGACAAATGACGATTCCAACTTGACTTTTATAGTTTGCACACATGCAATAAATGTATTTTCCCTAAGTTTTCTGGGTTCTTTGTTTTCTCAGACAGCGAGAGAAAAATTCTCTTGGGGACCTATGAATTCTCTAAATTTTCTTGTGAAAGTTCTCCAAAATGTCTGCACATTATCAATACACCTTCTTCACCATTCTTCATGTTTCGTTACCATTCACAGAGAGGGGAGGAAAATTTTCTTGAAAAACTCCCCTTAGGCTAGTGGCCTAAGATCAATTACCAAAAGAATTATCGGAAGTAGGTTCCAGTGTAGAACCATTTCCAACATCAAAATAATTCTTTCTTACCCATGTCTTCTTCATCTCATCTCTTATATCATCTGTAGTCACTTTTCCTTTTCCATCATCATCTTTCAATATATTTCTGCCTTTGTATACCGAACCTTTTCTATCCACTTTTTTGTTCTTGTAGAATCTTGCAATGTGACCATATTTATTGAAATTGTAGCACACATTACTTCCTTGTCCAAACCAATCATTCCATTGATTTCTTCTTGATCTGTATTGATTAGCAATATGTCTGAATTTACCACATGTATAACATTCAACATTATTTCTATTGACAGATTTTTTTGACACATTTATGCATTCAATTGATTTATGACCAAACTTCTTGCATTTGAAACACTTACCAGAAAATGATGAATCTCTTGATTTCATATTACTTCTACACTAAGTAGCCATATGGCCAAATTTATTGCAAGTAAAATAGTATCCATTAAATGTTTTAGCATTAGGTTGTCTTATCGGATACCTTCCACCTTTGTTTATTATGTTTCCTTGTCTAAAATTATTTTGTCTAGGTCTGTAACTTTCTCCTTTTTCATATCCAAGACCTCTTTTATCATTTCCACTCTTATGTCCTTGAGTCAGCTCATCAAGCTTTACTAAACTAATCTTAAACTTCTCCTTGTATTGATTTGCCGTAGTAAGTTTAAAACCGAGACTAACAATCTTCTTGCCAAGTTCTTCTTCATTGTTTCTAGATTGTTGCAGTTCTCTTTCCATCTAAGTGAGTTCTCCATTTATTCTTTCGTGTTCATCAGATTTCTCTTTTAAGGACTGAGAAAGATTCTCCTCATTCTTCTTCCTTTCTTCAATCTCTTCAGTCAGCTTCATCACCATAGATTCCATTTCATGTTTTAGAATAGCATTTTTTTCTGGCAAGATTTTCACATTCTTCAGTTATTTCCTTCAAGGTCTGATTCAGGTGAGCATCATCCATGTTTTCACTCTCTTGTTGTTGTATCTGGTCACAAAGATCCTTCCTTTTCTCCTTGGATTTAATATTAATCTAATCCTTCAATGACTGAAGGAATTTCTTAGTATCGCCAAGATTTTATTTCAATTCTTGGAATTCTTCTTTCGAATGATCAAGATCATCAAGTGCCACCAAAAGCTGCTACTAAAGACTACCAGATTCCATTACATTCCAAGATCCACCTCAAGCTACTAAAATTATTCCAAGGAACCAGAAGCTCCGATACAAATTTTTGGACTCAAGGGAACATTGAGAGGGGGGGGGGGTGAATCAGTGTTTAGAAAATCTTAACTTAATTAATATGAAACTCAACCATTATGTCATTACATTAAAATAAAGATGTAAGCATTCAAAGAAAACATTCATAACACCATGACACAATTTCTTTTGCATGGAAACCGTGTTAGGGGTAAAACCACGGTGGAGGTAAATCCACAATTTGAGTACTCAAATAATTTTTTTACAAAAGAATGCACTTGCATTCAGGCACACTGCCTAGATCTCACTAATCAAAAGAGAAGGCTCATTGCCTTACCAAAGTTTAGATTAAAACCATCTAAAGGATGAACTGAGATAGTAACATCTATTTATGCTAGGTGATAGTTCCGGTGAAGTTCATAGATTTGATTCTGGATCTACTTTCTGACTCTGCACTTCACTCTGCCCTACTCTGCTCTTTCTTGCTCTTCACATCACACATAGATAAATTCACACTATTACTTTGTTGAATTTCACACTATATTCACATTCCACATATTGGATATCTTCTCACACTACTCCACATATGGCACACACAAAATGATAAAATTGATCTCATATATATATCCGCTATCAAGGATTTGATCTTTCTTATGTTGACTTCATAAAACATTAAGTTATTCTCAATAGTCGGCTAGATCCACCACTAATTATTTATGTGCATCCTCCAAATTTGGTTAAGACAAAGAGATGACCTAAACAAACATAACCGAGCAAGAAGACATTTAATTAATTATTCCTTATACATCTGTGATTGCTATATTCGACGGGTAGGCCTTCAAGCATAAATTAACCAATAGATTAGTGCATCGGATCTCCTAGATCACATACCAGTGAATACGCATCAATATACTTCATGAATAAGAATCAACAAACATCAAAAAACCTTCCGCAAAGATCCACAACCCAAAATAATAGTCTAGTGAGGTATTTAGATCAACTTTTATGCATATAACTGGATGCCTTATTCTTCACCTTGTTCAGCCGATGTAAACCAGAACTATACTGTAGATCAGATGCATGACTTAAGTTGCCATCAATGACAACACTTAATGTAACTATGGATTTTTCCTACAAGATTTGTTAGCACATTAAATGAAAAACATAAAAACCCAAAGAAGTAATGAAGTGCAAAGGAAAACGAATAAAAAACACAAAATAGAACAAGCTCACCAAGTGTCTTCAATCTCCATGGATGACCTCCATTATACCTTCTATCTTGCTGAAATATGTGAGGTTGCCCTCAGATTTATGATGAGTGACCTTAATAATGACTAGTCCTAAACAAGTGTTGAAGGATTTCAATATAAAATTGCAAGAATGCAAGATGATGAAGAAGAAGAAGTGTAGATGCTAGAGATAAAATTAAGAGATTAAGCGATTAAGAGATGAAAAAATGAGGACAAAATTGGCATTTTATAGAAAATGCAATTGTGGATGGAGGGATGAGATTAAAGATTGAGAAGTACCCTAGAATCTATGGTCAAGATTCAAAATAACAACCTCTTAATTAGGGTTAGGGAAACTTTAGGGTGAAATTCAAATTGTTTGGACAAGATTTAATATAAGAAATTAAATCAAGGAAAGAGAATAGTTGTGATAGTGAGATAAGAATTTGTAAGTGGAAAATGATGAGCTAGAAAATCAAGTTATTTTAGAAATAACTTAATTTGTGGAGAGAAATGCTATTTTGAAATTAATATTTTAAATTAATTCCAAAATGGTGAATTCATGTGACAGTAAATAATAATAATTTAAAATTATTTACTTGGAAATAGAGAAATTGCCAATTTAAATAAAATGTTTTTATTTAAATTTAGAAAGAAAATCAATAAGACAATTAAATAATTAAAATTATTTAATTGTGGAGGAAAATTACAAAGTGGGTAATTTTAAATAAATGATTTTATTTAAAATTAGAAAAGAAAGTTGGAGAGAATAATAATTAAATAAATAATATGAATTTATTTAATTATGAGCAAACATAAATAATTAATGACGTATTAAATAAATAAATAAAGTTTATTTATTTAAATAATCAAGAGGAAATAATGGACAAGGGATAATTAAATAAATTTAGGAATTTATTTAATTATAGAGTGACATAAGAAATTAGCAACGTATTTAAATAATAAATGTAATTTATTTATTTAAATAGTTAGGAGGAATAAAGGACCTGAATTAATTAAATAATTAAGAATTATTTATTTAATAGTTGACATTGGACTATAGGACATAATTAATTTTTTTAATTATGTTGAGACGAAGCATGATATAGAAAAATGTGGTTTGTGGGTCTAGGCCATTTTTATGTGTCTACACAAGCCACGTGCCAAAAACCCTCTCATATGCTTTAGTGTTTGTGGTGGTTTCATGTCAAAAATGGATTTTACTTTTATTGGATCAATTTCTATTCCTCCTTTTGAGATGATAAAGCCAAGAAGTTTCCGTGATGTAACCCCAAAGACACACTTTTTTGGATTGAGTCATACCTTTTACTCTTCGAGTCTATCAAATATGGGTCCTAAGACTTGTATGTGCTCATTCCTTTTCTTTGATTTTTTCAAAATATCATCCACATAATATTTGACTATTTTGTGGATCATGTCATGAAAGATGATGGTCATTGCTCTTTGATAGGTTGCTCCTGCATTTTTCAACCTAAATGGCATCATGTTCTAGCAATATGTTCCCCATGGATAAGTGATTGTAGTTTTATGTTGATCCTACTTCGTGATTATGATTTGATTGTAGCTTGAAAAACAATCCATGAGTGATAGCATTTCATGCCCTACTATTAACTCCATGACGATTTCGATGTTAGGAAGAGGGAAATCATCCTTTAGGCATGTTTTATTTAAGTCTCTGAAATTCATGCATATTTTGATGCCTCCAGTGAGTTTGGAAATTGGTACTAGGTTTGAAACCCACTTAGGATAATCTATCGATCAGATGAATGCAACATCAAGAATATTTTGTAACTCAAGTTTCACCAAGAGTGTTATCTAAGGGTGCATCTTCCTTAATTTCTGCTTCACTTGCTTGGCTTTAGGATAAACTGCTAAGTGATGCACAACCAATTTTGGATCAATCCCTGGCATATCAGTGTATGACCATGCAAAGTTATCTCTTCTCTCTTTCAGGAATGTTCCTAGGTTTTTCTATTCTTCATCCAATAAGGATTCAACATATAAAGTGATCTTGGGTGCTTCTTCCATTCTCACATTGACTGGAGTGGCCTTTTCTATGAGATTTGTTAACTTCTTTGGGTCCATAACACTAAGGGGGAGATTGAATCCCTCATCCTTGGTCACCTTAGAGGGGTTTTAACCTTTGGATGCATCCTTTCCTTTTACTATTTTAGGATCAGAAAGTCTCTCAGTGTGGTTTTCACTTAAAGATTTGCATTTTAATTGCATTTCGGTGATTTTTTGACTTAAGGACTCAATCGTCTCCCCATAATACACCCCTATTTCTATCTCTATGTAAAAACATACTTTATGATATTCCCATGATAATGTGTCATAGAGTCCCATGAATTTTGAGATCGCTTCATCATTTTTGAATAAATCTAGAATCAGTGGTCCTTGTTGGTTCAAGTCAATGAGTTATGGGTATACTAGGTGTAGTTTAGTTGGTTGATTGCTCAGAGCAAAGGATGTTATGGATATCATGAAGAGGGAGTTATTCTCAAATAGGTTGGCAACATCAAGGGGAAATTCATCTAAGGTGGTATCACGGGATGTTGGAAACCAAGAGGAATCCTCAGCCCTTTCAATGGGAGTACCTTTGTCGATAAGGGTAACTTTGCTAGTAGTACAACCTAGGCCTAGATTATTTAGATGTTTCTCAAGAATAATGGGTTCTAGCAAACCATTGCCATTCCATCCTAACTACTCATTCTTGTTATAGCCCCATCCCTTCATTAGTTTATAGTTTCCACAACCATAATCCTGGATCACTACTTTGATTTTGGGAATGTTTTACACAATGGGTGTTTTTATTTCTGAGGTGGATGCTAGGGATTATGGGTAAATAAATGAGGAAGATGGTGTAGGCCCTTCATCATTCTTGGGTATTTGGTGGATTTTATAGAACTTGGCCTCAAGGTTCTTGCTATAGTAAAAAGGCTCAGGATCTCCATGGATGTTAATTTATCTTCCCTCAAAAGAAAAAATTACACATTGGTGATAGGTTGAGGCCACAGCTTCTAACGCATGGATCCATGGTCAGCCAAGTAGGATGGTGTAGGGAAGATCAAGGTCTAACACTTGGCATGTAGTTTCTACAATGATGGGTCCCACTTGGATGGGTAGTGCAATGATGCCTTGGGATATCCACTCTTGATCATCATATGCTTTGATGGTAGTAATATTTGCTTTCTCAATAGTATTCTTTGAATAGCCTAGGTTATTGATGAGCTAAAGGGTACAAATTTTTAAACCAACACCTCCATATACTAAGACTCTTTTGACCTTGTTCTTATAAATGATTACCTCAAGGTGTAAGGCACAATTATGAGACAACTAAGATGGTGGGTCTTGTTTCGAGAAGGTGAGAATATGATTGGTGATATTCCCTACCATAGCTTGAAACTGATCTATATCAATATCCTTAGGGACAGATGAATCTGACAAAGCTTTCTCTAAGATTTCCCTATGTGCAGGGGATAGCTTTAAAAGTTCTAATATTGATATTTGTGTAGGTTTCTTCTTAAGCTGATCTAGGAGATTGTACTTCTAGGGGTTTGATGTTGGTAAAGTAGGTTGTGCCTTAGATTGAGATGGGACTCCTTGGATGGTGACTTTACCACATCATGTGGTGACTCCACACTCCACAGTAGTCCCTTTGATGGTGACAACAATAATGATGTTTTCACATGAAGCAACTATGTTGGAATAAGTATGTTGCACATTTGTGTAATCCTTATCTTTTTTGTTGTTTTCCCTTTGCTATGATCTGGCATAGGATTCTTGTATATCTTAAGATACTGGTTACCAGCTGGTACTTCAATAGATATGGTATCATTCTATATAAGGTTTTGGATAATATTTTTGAGCCTCATGCAATTTTCTATTTTGTGTCCTTTGATTTTGTGAAAGTCACAAAGATCATTCTCATTGTACCAGGATGGCTTCTCTTATGGTTCTTGGTAGTTTTCAAATTTGGATAGTGTTATCAAGTTTGACTTGATCAACTTCTTCATGATGGTTTTGATAGGTTTGGATAATTGTGTGTACTTTCATTTTAGATAGTTGTTCTTGTTAGGGGTTCGTCTTTGTTGCGTTCCGGTGTTGTTTCTTGCACAATTGGTTGAATGTTAGCTACTTGATTGTTGTTAGGTCTAGGAGTACTTAGGACTACCTTAGAATCTACCATGCGATCATTTGTTATGTTTTTTTCTTATCCCAAACATGAGGCTTGTCATTTGAATTGGTTGATGGATGGTTGTAGGCTTGAGTATTTCCCTGTGAGATTAGAGACATCTCAATGTTAAGGGCTCTAGGGACAAGCTCATCGTAAGATGTTATGCACTACATTTTCAAGTGGAAGGATATATCAGGATCTAGGTTTTCTATGATGATCTCCACTTTTTGTTCATTGGGAAGGGGCCATTTTTTCTTACTATCTCTTTATCTCCACCGTTGCAAGAAATTGGTGAGATATTCTCCTTTGTTTTGTATGAGAGTATACAACTCTTCTAGACTTATGTCCATGTCAAGATTAAAGGAGAAGTGATCTATGAATTTATCAGTGATTTCTTGAAAAGTTTTGATTCCCAATGATAGCTGAGAAAACAATCCATGGTAGGAGCTATTAAAATTCTGGGGAAGAGGCACATCAAATAAGAATCATTGTAGGCCATCTCCATACACATGATGTTAAACTCTTTGAAATGGTCCATAGGACTTCCTCTCCCTTTGTATTTATCAAATTTGGGTATTTCAAAGTTGGGAGGGAATGGTACCATTGTGATGTTTTGATAAAATGGATACAGACATAATTTCTATGTATGGGGATTCTTTGTCTTGCCCATCCGAAGGTCTTGTATTTCTTGTGATAACACCTTAAATTGTGATGCTAGATTGTCTTGTAGGTTTGGTGGAGGAACATACGTTGTGTATTGTGTGATGGCAGATGGGATGTATACAAGATTCTGATATGATAAGGTGTTGTATGGTGTGTATGGAGGTGTGGGATTTTGTGAAGGTGATTGTGGTGCTGATGTGTATGTTCTTGATGCATTTGTATTGATAATGTTCAATTGAGGATTATAGTAGTAACTTTGTTGTTTTTGTTGGGAATACTGTTGAGCTAGTAAGGCTTGATATTGTTGTTGGGCTTGATATTATTATTGTGTTGCTAAGGTTGTTTGTTGGGATTGATGTTGTTGTGCTGCTAGGGCTGCTTGTTGTGCTGCTAAGACTACTTGATGTTGTTGCCGTTGTTGTTGTTACGCTGCTAGGGCTGCTTGTTGTTATTGTTGCTATGCTGCTAGGGCTACTTGTTGGGCTTGATGTTATTGGGCTACTATGGATGCTTGTTGTTTTTGTTGTTTTTTTAATTCTAGGGCTTCTTACTAGGCTTGATTTTGTTGTGTTGCTAGGGCTACTTGCTATTGTTTCTTATATTGGATGGCTTGTTATAAAGCTAATGTATGTGCTTGCACTGTGGGATTAGTTGGTTTTTAGGACATCTATGATGGATTTTGGGTGTTGATGTTTTGAGTGGGTAGAAGATTTTTGATGAGAGGTTGAGGATTCCCTTGGTTTAACATTCCTTGGAATATTATGGATTGAGATGGAGGAATGTATGCTTGAGGTCCCATTTGATTTTGCATGGTAATAGGGACCAGGGGAAAGATGAGGATGGTTCCATTAGATTTTGTGATGGTAATGACACACTAGGACCTTGAGTCCATTGGTTTAAAAGGTTCCCTTGTCCAATACCTTGAGAATTTAATTGTGCTAGGGATGTGAAAAAGGAATTACCTTGGTTGATGGGATTCGTGACTAAGGGATTATTTTGATTCAGGTTGATGATCGATGGGATAGATGTGTTTTGTGAAACCAATGGTGTATATGAACTAGTTGGGGGATTGGATAGAGATATCCTTATTTTCATTAAAGGTTGACTTTACATTAGGGTGTTGGCATGCCCTTGTGGGTCAATTTGAGATATTTGTCCTATACTTCCTTGCTAGATGTTGGGAATACTTGTGGTACTTGTGGGGATGGATGAAGATGGGTACCCTTGATATGTTGATGTTGAGAGTGTTTGGGAATGGTAGAAGTTCCAAATGTTGGTGTCCAAGTAGTGGATGGATTGGTGTTGAGAGTACCCACAAGTGTATTTCTTTCAAATGGAAGAGTTACACCAAAGTCTTTGGCAAGACTAGTTGCAAGACTAGGAGTGGATGTTTGATGGAGTTGTTAAGCCTTGTGTCAAAGTTTGTGCAACAAACAATGGGGAAATTAGAGCAATGTTTTCTAAGGCTTGATGTTCTTGTTTGTACTCCACGATTTCTTCCTTAGTAATTCCAAATGGGTTGTTTGTAATGTCTTCAATCTTATATGGTCCTGATGGAGATGATGGTTGTTGTGATGGGGTAACTTGAATTCTTGGATCAAATTCTAAAGGATTGGGACCGCTAAGGTGAATGTGAATTTTGTTTTCTCCATGATTCTATTGTGTTGTGATCTTGTCTTTACCATAAATCTTGAGTCACCTATGGGAGAGTTTTGTTGAGATTTGTAATGTTTGAACTCTCTAGTTGACTCAAATCTAGGTAAAAGGGACACTCTCAGTAATTTGGGAGAAATGATGATAATGGGAGATGAAAAGGGTGGATGATATGGAAAGTGATCTTTGCAAACATTTTCAAAAAACACTTTTGACTTAAGTTTGATGTTTTGATGTTTGTATAAAGGATGTTTATGAACTTGGAAATCTTTAGGGTAGACTCGTTACCTTCAAGATAAACTACTTCAATGATGATAACTAACTTAACCAAATGCATGGAAAATGATTCATTTCACATACAAGGTAGCTAAGTTAGGGGTTGGTTTGATAGATGTTTAAGTCAAAAAGTGTTGGTGTATTCATTTTTTTTGCAAAGTTTGGTGAAGTGAAGGATGAAATTTGATGAAGGGGTAGATAAAATTTTTGACTCAATGTTGACCTAGAGTGAACCTTTGTTTGATAAGACCAAGGTAGTGAGAAACATGCTAGACCTCTAAATTTTTTGAATCTTAAAGACCCAATGATTTGGATAGGTTCAAGATCATGAAAGAGACCAAGTTTTTGACTATAAAAGAATGCATACAAGTCTAGATTGTTCCTTGAATCAAATTTGTAGAAATTGTATACCAACTTGGTTTTGTTTGATAGAGAGCTACAAGGTGTATTTTGATAGCTTTTGGACTATGATGCCTAAGTTTGAAATGACGACATGTAGACCTTCTCTTGGGGATTCTAATTTTTCGTGAGATCATTTAAGATCATGGAAAATAGGATATTTATTACACATAGGTGGTGGTAATATGGGATGTCTAGCCTCAATATTGGTTTGTTCCTCTTCTTCATCTAAGATATTCACTACGTTTCTCCATTGAATGGGTGTTTCTTTTGTTTCAAAAGTGAATCTTCTCAAACTACTAATTATATCAGTTTTTTCTCCTTCAATGAGTTCAAAGTTCGGTTGAATAATAGTAGGCATGAGGTTGGGTTGTTCAACGGGAGTGATTGGTCACCAAATGGTCATGTGGGGTTCAATTCATCAAGTTATATTGCTTAAGTGAGTTTCTTTTACCACAAAAACTTTGTCTTGATTAAGTTCAAACTACATGTCTATGTCAAAAACATCATAAATTTCACAAGATCCATTTTGTGAAAAGGATGAAATTCAAGCCATAGTTGCCTATGTTAACTTTAGGAAATATGGATTGAGATATAAACCAAAATACTTAGAAGTCTCTAAGAATAAATTATTAAGACAAGCATTAATATCAAGGTTTTGTCAAGAAGTGTCCATACTTAGACCAAAGGGTTTGAAATTTTGAGGAAGATTGTGAATGTTTGTTTGCAATGTTTTGGAACCAAGCAAAGTATTAAACTGACTCACAAGCATTTTTCACCTTAGGCTCAGAAGATACTACTCATTGAATCCCCACTTGGATTTCTCCAAACAATAAGACAATGTGAATAGCTAGAGATTTGGTGACATCAGTTCCCCTCCATGGCACACACTTCTTAGGACCACCAAATCTTAAATTTTGAAGATCCGAAGATCTTAAGGATTTTTTTTGTTTCAATAGTGAATAGTAAGATGTGGGGCGACTTCAGAATGACTGTTCCTACACCAGCAAGCATAAAGGTCTTTGGCTTCTAAACAATTGGTTCATAGTAAGTGCTTTCATTCAAGGTGGCCATACACGTGGCAATATTAGCTCAAGACTATTTCAATCAAGAGGCCTCCCATTCCCTTCCTAAGAAGAGATTTTGATGTATCACATAGATACTGAGGGAGACACTTGTTGGTATGACACATTCAAACCTATTGTTTATGACTTTTGTTACAAACACATTTTTATATAGCAATTTCAAAGAGCTTGGATTTAGCTCGTTACCACTTGGGTCATTCCCTCCTTTCGATGCGAGGAATTTTGAAGTGGGGAAGTAGGCCCTCTAAAGATAAACAAAAAAAAGGAATTAAATTTTTAGTTCAATCTTCGAGTTTGCATGAAACAAGGAGAGAACACACACCACACCTTTTCCCTACACTAGCATGGGGTTCATTTTTAATCTAAATTAAAAGATGTGGGTGATTATACAAAATTTCAAGGAATGTTTTTGATTCTCAAGATCACCGAGTGGCGCAAGAGAAGTGCATACACATTCAATAAAAAATGCGTAAATCACAAAACATAGGAAACACTCATCAATTTTAATCCCTAAAGAAAAGATGAGTTTATTTTATGCACCAGATGAAGTGTTAAGTTGTATTGTTCAATTTTAAACCCAAAGTAAAATGATTAAGTGAGGGCTCAATTTTAGTCTTGTTTGAGAATTCTTTTTAAAACCCAATTGAAAACTAGTGTGGTCCTAAAGCATAAAATGAAAAGCATGATAAATGGGTTATAATTTCCCCAAAATTATCAAAACACTTGTTACAATTATAAGATTTTAAGACAAGGATGCTTCTTCACTTCAACTTTTATCGTCCAACCTGCAAAACCTAGTTAGCCTAAAAACTAGAACAAAGTCAAAGGCATGTTAGTGATCAAATGAAATAAAGAAAATTAAAGTGTGTGCTTAAAATTAATCATAGTTTTTCTTACTAGAGAAGGGTGTCATTGTTCACAATAGCATCACTATAAATCATATGAGTGTCGCTCTACAAAAAACCAGTGATGACGATAATGTCACAATTTTGTAGCATCATGATTTGCAAATTTGGATACCTTTAAAAGTATTCAGCTTCACTATTTAGTTTAATCAGCACTAGGATATTAAATAGGCATCGTTGTTTTTGATGACAATAGTGTTGTTGTATGGTGACACCCATCAAAGGCATCACTAAAATTCCTTTGGGAATCATTGTATCCTGCAAGAATTAAAAAAATTGGAATTTGAGATAGAGATTGATTAAATTTGATCGGTCATTCCCTCCTTCTAGCACTAGAATATCACTGATGGATTAGCATGGATTGATTATGCTTGATCCATGAAGAATCAAAGAATAATGAAGCCACTAACATAAATCTCAATAGGATCAATAAAATGCAAATTAAACTAAACATTTATCAAAACTAAGCATTCTAAACTATGAAAGCATTAAAAATGCCTACTCTAATCCATTGAAACTTATCCTATTGGGGGAGTGGTGTCATATTGATTTGGAGTGGTGACCTTTCCCAATCTCATGGATAAATGAGCTTGTTCTAGTCATTTTTATTGAAGAAAGTTGATGGAATGATTGTGAGATGTGTATGAAAAAAATATTTTAATCTAAATGAGTATGATGCAAGCTAATTTAACATGATTTTACGCTAAAATGATGAAGAAGTGAAAATTCTAAGCTAATTCTAAATGGATTTTAAACTAAAATATTCAAACCCTAGTTGATAAACAAGCTAAATGGATGCATTATGTGATCATGGAAGCTTCAATCTAATTAATGCAATTAAAATAAACTAAAAAAGGATCTTAAATGTGTGCTAAATATGAGTGTGAGTGTGAGTGATTTTAATAGCATAACTCTGATGTTAAAAGATGGATCCATTTGTCTCTAAATAGTGACCTATTTATAAGAGAGCAAATGAGAAATGAAGGGTTGAGATTGAAAAAGCTAATCAATGGTCAAGGATGGAGGAAGGATGAAACATGGATCATGGATTCCAATCAAGGGATGAGAATGAAAGATGAGATTTTACTCAAGAGCTAATATTCCTTCAAACAAACACACTTTTGAACTGTACAGAAGGTCACAAATCAACTTGCACAAGAGGCCACAAGTTAACTTGCACATGAAGTCTTGTAAGAATATTCCCTTTTTCAAATGAGTGAGGAGAGAGAATATTCTTTGGAATATTCTCATGGGTGAGGGAAAAAAGATATTTAACAAATTAAAACAAAGTTTTAATGTGCAAAAAGGGGAATGAATATTCCATGGGAATATTCCATTGCAATTGGGGGGAAATTAGATTTAATTAATAATTAATAATTAAACAATGTTAATTATGCAATTAGGGGATTTTAGAAGATTTAAGATGATATTCATTAAATTAAGTGATATAATGAAAAGGGGAAAAGGTGATGACATTTAATTAAATAAGAAGATTTAGAGATTTAAATTAAATAGTTTTATTTCTTTAATTTAACAGGACGAAGTGTTAGTATGGAAGAGGATGAATTAACTCGATTAGAGTAATTAGATTAATATATGAAAATGAGACAATTAGTTAAATATTCCAGGATAATTTAATCAATCAAGTGAAAAGAGGATGTGTTTCAAGATGAAACAATGTTAGTATACTTGATTCGAGTGTTTGGTATCATTCAAGACATTTTTAAGCATCTACAAAGATGTTGTTGATGGTCTCCAGTATGTTGTATTCTCTCTCATGTTTTTCTTGAGGAAGTATGTTTTGCTAAGAGGAATTTTTGGTCTTTGCAAGTTGGTGAAATTTTCTATTTTAGGAAGTTGCTTTGAAGGTTGTTTGGGAGAATTCTCTGCATTCCTCCATTCTTGAAGATATGGTCTTGTAGTTTGGGATTCAATGTTTGTGATCTATGGATGTTACAATCCTATCTTTTCAAGTCACCTATGTTATCAAGGAGGTTTTTGGTATTTGCACTATACTAGTGATTTTGTTGGTTGTTTGGACTATTCCAAAAAATGCTTTATATTTCTCCACATTGTTTTTTTTGGTCCTACAGTTTGGTGGACATGCTCTTAGTGTTTGTGCAATGTCTCAGTTCTATTTTCATGTGTTGGTGTTTATTGTAAGTTGGTGTAATTAATTTTATATCTTATGGTTATGCATTTTGTGTTTTTGGGATGAAGTGTTCTACTTTTGTTTGGTCTATGGTGGCTATTTGTGGCATGATAGTGTGAAATAATTTTTTGGAAGTTTTGTTGGATATTCATCAAACATATCTTTGTGGTCCACAAATCAATGGTTGATCCCCTTGGTGTTGCATATTGTGTTGAGTTGGTTTTCTAAGAAATTTGTGGATATTTGGCCAACAAGGCTTGTTCTCTTTCTTGTGCTAAGTGATTGGAGCTCTATGTCAGCATATGAAGTTGTGTTATGATGATTTTGGGTCTTGACCTATCTTGTTGAGAACTGTATTGAGTAAATTCAGTTGGATGCATGTTTTTGGGCCAACTAGTTATGTGCTACACATTTCCTTGTTGTCGAGTTGGGTTGTTGTTTACCAACGTGTGAGTTGTTTGGGATCACATTGGAAGGTGTAATAAGTTTTTTTTGGTCCTCTATCTTTTGGATAAGACCACATTATGTTTTTATGGTCGAATTGATGCTATTGTTTGTATTCCATTTTGGTTGAACTAATTGATATTTTGAGACCTTGTGGAGGATATAAATGCAAGAAAAAATCAATTACAAGAGGTGAGAGTGGGTGGTGATGTACAAAAATGAATTGAAGCAATGAGTTGTGAAAATAAAAGAGTAATGAGCTTTAACACCTTAGTTAGCAAAGTGTATTGTTGAAATGTTTTAATTTCATATTCTTCATGTATCCTACTCTGAGATAGTGAATCTCATTAGGTCCTTGTAATTTGTATCTTGCCTTGGGGTTGTGTGCCTGGGTACAACAAGTCCCTTGTATCTTTCCCTAAGGTTGTGTTCCTTAGTATACAAGTCCATAGGTAGTGATCCTTAAAATTGTAATTATGTAAGAAGTGAGCTTCTATAATGAGATATTTCTCTTTGTGGTTTTTCCCTTCATGGGTTTTCCATGTAAATATGGTGTTATCTTATGTATGTGTGTTCATTGCCTTATCTTTCATTGTTGTTGATTAGATTAAGTATTTTTGATATATGAATGAGTTGTTGATCTTGATAAGATGTTGAATTTGTATATTTTTGAAGGGTTTATGATCTAAAAGGGTTTAAGTTTTTTAATATATTGATTCACTCCCCCCTCTCAGTATCTGGGCATGTTCAAAAGAATCGGGTTTTGGTTTGTTATCAAGAAAAAATGCTTCATTCTTGAATCTATAATGGATAAGGCACTAGTCAAATTAATTCATAGAATCAAAATAAATTTGGAAAAATACCTTTTTTTTAATTTGTTTTGTTTACACTCATTTTCACACTATTGAAATATAAATCTATAGAGGTTTGCAATTTTTTTAGCCAACCAAGTTCATCCTTTGAATTGTTAGTATGAAATTTGCAATTTGTTTTGACATCATTAACACATTGTTATAACTTGATAATAATGTTATGTAAAGGGAAACCCACCTTGGTTTCACAGAGCCTAAAGTGCAAAGGGAAAAAATTAAAAATATATTTTTGTTCATTGGACACTAATCTAGGGTTCTTAAGAATAGGATTTAGTTAATCCTTAGGGAAACCTAGGAGACAATTTGGAAACATCAACAAGTGGGGTACCTCTAAATACTCCATTTTAACCTTGGTAATTCTATAAGGGAATGAAACTAAGTGACTATTCATGGATTCCAATTGGGCTAGGACTAATAATATTAGGTCTACCCATAGATATTTTTTTAATATGTTTGGTAGTGCAATCAGTTGATGGAGTAATAAGGAGGTTGTGTTAACTTTGTTTGATACAAAACTAGAGTACATAATAACTACTCATGCTTGTACATAAGCCATCTAACATAATTGTTTTTTCTTTTAAATATGGATTTGAATCTAGGAGTAGTGACAGTTCTACGTGACAATAAAATTGCCATATGTTTGGTAAAGAACGAAACCTTTCATGTGAGGATGATGTGTATTGATGTTTAGTACTATTTTCATGATATGGTAGAGAATGAGAGTGTGATACTAGAGAAAGTCTACAAATTATATAATTTTATAGATGAACTAATGAATATGATGAATATAAAAAAAATAGGTGGTGCTATGATTCTTTGGGCCTTCTAGTGCCTAGAAATGAGTTGATAGAATTGGTAATCCCTTTTCTCTTGTAAGGTATTATATAAGTGAGAAAATATTAAGAAAGGTGTCTTAACCTTGTTTTTGTCATATCCCCTTTTTTGAGAAATCAATTGAAGGGAAGAATTTGAGAATCCTACCAAAGTTCATCACATAACACCCTCTTAAATTTTGATTTCGGAAATAGAATCTACAATGATGCATGCACATCATATTTAGAGACCATGTAAAAATGATCATATACCAGAAAGATATCTCCATAAGAAGGTCACCAATCTAGGATTTTTGTACTAGAGCATAATTGCCTCAGGGAATTCCTCTGCATTCCTCCATAGGAGCACATTCCATATTGTGGTTTAGAACATAACATCTATGATGAAACCTGCACATCATATCCAAATCTCAAGGGAAATGGATTAGGTATTGGAAATATATTTCTATCAGAAGATGACTATTTTAGGAAAATGGCACCTACTTTAGGAAGCATAATGGATAGGACACCTCTAGATCATGCAAAATCAATTGTGAAGTATTAGGAAGATGGAAGGGGCCAGGGAAGCATGTGGATAGGTTGATAGGGTGGCACACTAATTCCAAAATAATCTACCTTGGACTTAAGGCCGACCTCGTGTAGTGTGTGAAATTCAAACTCAGGGCTTTAGCACCATTTTATCTCAAGTCTGATATGTTCCTTGAGGGGAATTTTTAGCATATAAATATAGGGATTCGATTCTTGTAATAGGAATCAAATTATTATGTCATTCTTCTATATTCAGGGACACTTGTATTCTAAATCCTTTTGTGGATGAAAAACCATAGAAGTTGTTATAATTGATGAAAAACCAACAATTACTAGTATCAGAGGATGAAACCCCTTTGGTTCTTGAGGGCATTCCCATTCAAGGATTACATCTAAGCTTGAAGAAATTTGTAAGGAAGATAGTAATGTGTTGATCTAAGGGAGCATTGTATATCATTCTAGATCAATCTTAGTGAGTTGTATTTGATATATCATATATGTGGTTGCAATTCTAAATTTAGTTTATCATTATATCAAAGTTACATTTGTGTTCATATTTTGTTCATTGATTTCAATCAAAAAATCAGTCTTTGTGTTAAAATTTCATGCTAGGAACATTACAATGGTATCAGAGCATTATTCTTCCATCTCGTAGGGTTTTCCTAATGATTGATGTTGAGTGAAAGGGACATTAGGTACTAGAGGAGAGAATTGAAGAAATTAGATGAAGGAAATTCAAAACCTAGAGAAAAGGAAGATGTTAGAAGATGAAGAAATATTTAAGAAACATTTGTAGAAATTCATGAGATTACAAGAGGGTTTAGGGATATAACCTCAACCCTAGTGGAGACAGGAGATTTATTGAAATTTTTGGTAGAAAATATGTCGGGTGGAAATTCAAATCATAAAAACCAAAAGCATGAGAACTCATCAAAAAAAGGTGGAAGTAATGATGCGGTAAATAATATTTTGTCAGGGACCCCAATGAACATATTCCTGTTGGAGATCAAACAAGAGAGAAGTGAACCTGTGAACACCGGTGCATTCAATATGGAAACTATTCATATATGGCATGGTGAGTACCAATCTTTACCGAAATAAATAAAATGAGAGATGTATTATGTCGAATACATAGAATTTTCAAGGAAGAGTGAGCCACAAAAGAAAGGGTTATACAAAAGCAAGGACCTAAAGCATAAGTTGGGAAAATTGCCACAACTTGTTTTGATGGGAGTAATAAGATCTTAGCTAGAGAATGGTTGCAAAATATGGGAACTTATTTATTGCTCAATCCTATGATAGAAAAGATTTGAACTAGTTTTCCGCTTTACATCTCGAAGGGGAAGCTTATGAATGGTGCTTTCATGGATGTACCACTCAAGGCCATGATCGAATACACAAATTTGATGAACTCAAAAAGAAAATTCTTGATAGATTTGAGATGAAGGATGAAGAAGAATATTTTAGAAGTTGTCCATGATAAAAAAAAATCACTTAGTAGATTATTATATAATGGAGTTTCAGAAAGTGGTGGTGATAATGCTTGAATTATCAAAAAAGAGGATTGTGCATCTCTTCATTATAGGGCTCATCAAACCTCTTAGTGGGTTTATGAAATAATTTACAACAATATATTTACAAGAGGCTATTAAAATTTATCTAACCCTTGAGCCATCCATTCGAAAGAATTTTTTCCCTCACACACTAAAATCCAATACATGGCACCATAAGGGTGGTTTTAAAAAAGACCACTACATGCTTCAACATTGACACCCAAATACGAAACTCCTAATGTGGAAAATAAGGTTAATGAAGAGACTAGGAATGAGATTTGGAGGAAGAAACTTTGTTTCTCTTGTAGAGATCCATAGGTTCTAGGACATAGATATATTGGTAAGGGGGAAGTTCACTATATTGAAGTCCTTTCTGACAAACAATTAGAATCAGATGGGTCTGGAGAGTTTTATGATCTAAAAGACACCCTTCTAGGGGAGGAAGATATGGAGCAAGATAATGGTAGTATACTAGCATCTCTATCTAATGCACATAGGTACCCTTCTTTAAAGGTATAGGGAGTCCTAGTTGGACAAAGAGTGACTATTCTAATTGATGGAGTCCGCTACCCATAACTTCATTGATGAAGGACTTGTGAAGAAAAGAAGGTTAAACATGGAAAATTTTGAAGGCTTAACTATAACTGTGGTGGATGGGTATAACTTACCCTACAAGGAGAAATTTTTGAAGCCATAACATTTAGAGATTATAAGGTATGTGATGACTTCGATGTTATTGGTTTGGGTGAAATTGATGTAATTTTGGGTGTGTAGTGGCTACATTCATTGATTTAGTATACTACAAAATACCAAATGATGGAACTCAAGTTCAAATCCAATAGGAAGGATGTGGTTCTAAAAGGAATGGCTAATGGAGTTCTGCAAGTAGTATCAACCGAGAGAATGAAAAGGGATTTTTAGAAGGATTTTTTGAAAAAGGTGTGTAGTTGCTATATTCATTGAGTGAGTATACTAGAAACTACCAAATGATGGAACTCAAGTTAAAATCCAATAGGAAGGATGTGGTTCTAAAAGGAATGGCTAATGGAGTTCTACAAGTTGCTTAGATTGCTAGTTGTTTGGTGATTTCAAAATATTCTTATGAAGGTAAGAATAGTCAAATTCATATTGATGTACAAAATATTTTGGATAAGCATAACTTAGTTTTCAATTATATGCCTCCTAAATTACCACTGAATAGAGGCTTCCATCATATCATAGAACTTGAACCAGGATCACAGCTAGTTATGGCCACTCCTTATCACCACCCTTGGATATATAAGGATGATATAGAGAAAGCAATAAAGGAGTTGTTGGATATGGGCTATATCAGACCAAGCTCTAGTATTTTCACATCTTTTTGTGGTGTTCGTATAGAAAAATGATGAAACCTTGCAAATGTGCATAAACTACCGAGCTTTGAACAAGTAGACCCTGAAGAATTAGTACTCTTGGCAACTTACTTGTCATTGATATCAAAAGGTTTCATTGATGACAAAGGAGAGTTAGGAGATGCAATTGATCTGGTTTCAGAAGTTATGGTACAGGCTGATGATAACAGGAGAAATTTCTTACAAATGTTGCAAATTTTCTCAAATGGTTGCGATATTGTAATGCAATACTGACATATAGTTGAAAAAGGTTCTTCTAGGTGTCTGAAGGATTATCTAAGGCTAGATTGTATATGGGTTTTTTGAGAGCTTCTCAAAAATGTGAGTTGCAGCTCTAAAGGATGTGTGATGTGCTCAAAAATGATTTATCTTTACTCACAAACATAACTAGGGTTTGCAAATAAACTCTAAGGGTTTGTAGTCATGGTGCGCATTAGGTTTTCTATTTTTTTGTTGACTACCTATTAGAGGTTTCTAGTTGCTTAAGTTATTGCTTAAGCCCTTGGGTTTGTCATTGGACCAACTCCTTTATCTAGGGTTTACAAGCTTGGAAAATACATGATGGAATTAATATTTCCTAAGTCACAAAGTAAATATTTTCTCTCGATGTGACAAATGGTGATGATTGAGGTTCAAATATCAATGAACTCCCTGTCAGCTTGCGATACATCTATCTAAGCCCCATGAGATAGTAGGCAATGATGGAGATTGGATGGTGAAGATTGAATGGTGCTCATGGTATGTATGGTGGGATTACAAAAAGAGTAAGGTAATAGAGGTGGAAGGTGACATGTAGACAAGTGGCACTACATGATTGATTGAATATCAACTCACATTTCTATTGTGAATTGCATGATGTTGACATGGGGATAGATGCCAGCCTCCTTCTACCCTATTGAGGATTCAACTTATACCTATGGTATGGAAAGTACATAGCTAGGTGATAGATGGCACTCTCCTACTACCCTACTAAGGATTCAGCTTAACCTTGTGGTATGGCAGGTGTACAGCCAGGTGAAAAATGAAAACCTCCTACTACCCCACTGAGGATTCGGCTCAAACCTGGAGTATGGTAGGTTCATAGTGAGGTGAAAAATGGCAGCCTCGTGTTGCTCCACTAAGGATTTGGGAAAGCCTTGTGGTATAGCAGGCTTGTGACATGTATCTCTATAGGACCCAATGATATATGGTTGCTACGAAGGAGATTGATGGCAGTGTTTTAAAGGAACATTCATCCTATGGTTAAGATTTTAAGATAGGTGATGGAAATGGATCGAAGGATCATGACATTAAGATAAGAGATCGACAACCTAGATTTGAATGTGAAGATATCAAATGACTAATTTTATGTGAACAAGGGTTTTGATTGGTAACCGACACAAATGATAAGAACAAGTAATGGAGAAGAGGAAGAGAATAGAAGAACAAGAGGGGTGCAAAACATTGTGTAGTTGCAAATAAGTTGCAACATTGAATTGAAATAAAATTTTAATCACTTGGTTTGTAAATATGATTGGTGGTGCCATCAGATATCTAGGTTAGGTGCTCAAAGTAGGGAGTGGGTTCTTCCCTGGAGTGGGTGCTCCTAAAACCAGGGGATTGGTGTCTCCTTATGGTTGGTGCCCTTAAAATTTTTAATTGAACATTTATCTTGTGAGGTTGGATTAGGATAGTAGATCCTAGCAACATTTCCCACCATGATTTTTCCCATCTTTGGTTTTCCACGTATATCTTGTGCTATGTGAAGGTTGTGTATGTTCTTGTTTATGATTTTGCATCTTATGTAAATTGATCTACACACTAAGTGCTTAAGGAAATAATCTGCAAAATAAGGGATAAAATTTAAAGTGATCTACTGATTCACCCCCCGTCTTAGTAGATAGTTGTGTTGCAACAAGTACCCCATACTACAGATAGATGAGCTAATTGATAAGCTACATGGTGTGATGTACTTCTCAAAGATTGATTTGAGATCTAGATGCCACTAGATCTACATGAGAGAATATGTATAGAAGACTACTTTCTAGTGTCAATATGGGCACTTTGAGTTCCTCGTCATGCCCTTTGGTCTCACTTTAATGCTCTAAAAACTTTTCAATCATGCATGAATCATGTTTTTGGTAAGCACTTGAGGAAGTTTGTGTTGGTTTTATTTGATGATATTATGATTTATAACAAAACATGGGAATAACATTTGAAGAATTTGGATATAGTTTTGGGGATTCTAGAACAGTACTCTCTCTTTGTATTTGGGACATGTCATAAGTGTTAAAGGATTCCAGGTCAATCAACAAAAGATCCAAGCCATTCTAGATTGGCCAAATCCTACAAAATTGTCTCAACTAATAGGTTTCTTTGGGATGTGTAGCTATTACTGGAGGTTTGTCAAGGTATTTTCTCAGTCTATGGTTCCTCTCACAAATATGACTAAAGTAGGAGCCTTTGAATGGATAGAGGAAGCATAAAGTAGCTTTGAGAAGATAAAAGAGGTAATGAGTTCTTGTTCGGTTCTTGTAATTCCTGATTTTTCACTCCTATTTATTGTAGAATGTGATGCTTTTGGTAAAGGAATTGGAGTTGTTCTCTCTTAGAAAGGAAACCTTAGAGAATTTGAAAATAGGAAGTTGAGTTCCATGAAAGAGGATATTCCATGTATGACAAAGATATGCTTACCATAGTGCATTCCCTAGAGAAGTTCCAACAATACTTGGTGTGTGGAAGATTTTTGGTCAAATAAAATCACAACTTGAAGTTCTTCCTAAGCTAGCAAAATTTGAATGATAGGTAATAGAAATGGGTAAGTAAAATTCAAGAATACAATTTTTATATTGAATTTGTCAAATGGAAAATAATATTATGACAGATGCACTCTCTAGGAGACCCACTCTATGTCATGTTCTCATCACATCAACAAACTAGAAGGATTTAATCATGGAGGAATATGCCAAAGATCCTTTTTCTACTAGAATTTTGGAAGGCATAGAAAAGGGTGACCGGTATGTGGTATTGGAAGGTCTAATTGTATTCAAGAATAGAGTGTTCCTAGTTTCCGAATCCAAGATGAAAGAGAAGATACTAGAATCCTATCATAATGTACCTATGAAAAGGCATCTCAAGTTCTACAAAAATTACCAGTATATTATAGAAAGGTTCGCTTGTAAGGACCTCAAGAAATATGTCTTCACATATATTAGGGAATGTGTTACATGTCAAAAAAATAAAGGGGAACAAGAGTTTTTGGTCAGGTTACTACAACCCCTTCCCATTCCAGAATACAAACGGGAAAGCATTTCCATGGATTTCATTATCGGATTGTAGAAAGTGCAAGGGAAAGATTGCATTTATGTTGTAGTTGATAGATTGACCAAATATGCTCATTTATTTTCCATTTCCAATGAATAAAGGGCTCCATAAGTTGCAGATCTATTATTCAAAGAAGTTTTCTAATTGTATGGGCTACCAAGAACATTGTCAGTGACAGAGACAACTAGTTCCTCAATACATTTTTGTAGGAGTTATTCCATTTGATAGGTGATGGAAAAAACTTTGGATCAGGACTTGGGATCAAATTTCTATAAAAATATTAACTTCCTCAGTTTGTTCATAAAATGTCAATCTGGGGATTGTAGACTTGTGAAAGGTATTGTGGTTATCTACCGAAGGGATGAAGATAGTGAGATGAATGGGAATGAAATACAGGTAGTAAATAAACCTATTGCATATTGAAATAATGTTGGTGACAAGAGCTATCACAAAAAAAATAACAACATCAAAAATTAAACTCACAACTTCCAAAGAAAACTAATTTGGAGATCATAAAGCAATATAAAGCATGAATATTTGGTCTAGAAAATAGTCTTATGAGAAATAAACAAAAAACTATGCCTACAAAAAAATAGTAACGACATTCAATAAAGAATAAACAAAAATTTATTCTAATATAAATCACTAGACATCATGAGAAGTGGATCTTGCCTCCTCATTACGTCTAGTGATGGAGCACCAACAACTTTCTACACTGCTTCAGTCAGAATAAACATTTATCAAAAATATAACAAAGTCTACACATGGTATTTTGCTACATAAATCTTCCTCAAGCAATCTGCATACGTCCTTTACACCACCTGTATATACATATATATGTTGAGTTTATAATAGCTAATAAATAAAGAAATGGTAAATTAAGTAGTTTGTTTCAACAAACTAATGAACAATAGCTCACACAAGTCCTTGAATACTAGCCACGAATCAGAAATAATAATGAGTAGAAATAGAGACAAAAATGCCTTTGGTTTTTTTCCAGCTAGCAAGAACATCGTCTTTCTCAAACAAGCATTTGTGGTTTCCTTAAGAAAGCATATCCTCCACACATTATTCTCACATAAATAGACCCATCAACTATTTGTAGAAGAATGTGGAACCTTTGTTGGCCGTAAAAAATGAATTTGTTGTAACAACCAACAAGAATAGGAAATATGAATATTTCGTTTTTCTCCTCCAGTGACTACAAATTGTGTTTTTTAACCACAAACTAATGCTTGTGGTTTTATCCACCAACAACTATGAAACTAACATCATCATGGATGCTAATTTCATCCTCTAAAAGTTGATAGAAAAAAATTGTTGGTAATACATAGTTCATGACCAGAGAGTGGCAAGAAGGTTCCTATCAAATAGGTGATAGGAAGTCAGCATGTTACAACATTTATTAATAAAAACAATCAATAATTATTTTCCATAATTTGATCTTAAAATTATATTAAATATGACATATATATTTAATCATAAGAAATGTGAAATAATAAAATGATATGAAATTATATGAAAATGGAATGTGGGAATGGTTATGAAGGTGCATAAATTAGGCCCAAATATAGCATAAAATAGACCATAATTGGCTCTCATCATTCCCACCAACTTAGCATATTGCACGTACTCATGCAATCATTATTTTTAAGAGGATCTGATTTGTAATGGTAACATTTGAATTGCACCTTCTTTAACCTTGACTATTATAGCGTATCATAGTTTTTTTCAAATTTTCTATCAGCTTCTTTTCATAGCAACCTCCTTCAACTTTGTTTTTATTTCTTCATCATTTTTTTTGTTATATAGTTTTTCAATTTTTTTATTTTTTATTACTATTATTTTCATTTCTCATTTTTCAATAGCATTTTATATTGCTTTTTGAAATGCTATATATATAGGAGGTATTGCAAAAACGTATCTATATACTTATGAGTTATGCAAAATAGGCAATATGAAGGGTAAAATTGAGCAATATGAAATGATTATGCAAGGTGAAATAATGGATGCTATGATGGGTTAATTATGGTAATGATAAATAATGGGTGAAAAGATGGGAAATGTTCATGAAATAGTTATGGAGGGAAAGATAATGGATAATAGGATGGGATAGAAAGGATAATGAAAAATAATGGGTGAGAAGATGGGTAATAAGGATAATGAATGGTGAACCTCCTCCCGCAACTTAAAGGGTTGATCATCCTCGGGAAACAAGAAGAGGAGAGGGAAGGATTGGGCATATATGATTAATATAATAAGAAATATTAATAAAGCCATAAGATAAAATAATGAAAAATTAAGTTGATTATTTTACCAACTTGCATATCCATTTAGGCCAAGATCTGGTAGTCAAAAGAACTCAACAATTGTGAAAATGCATCAGCAACAAGAATTGCAACACATGAAATATTGCCACCTAAATGAAGCATTATAGAACACACTGGAAGTAGCTGATTCCATATTTGCACTGTTGCGAACACCTTGACTGAATGTGTAACTTATGCTAAAGGTGATCAAAGAAATGTTGACCACAAAAAATCGGACCATAGCTACACAAGTGAGTGACAAGAGGTGTTAGAGGCACTCAGATAGATGACAACCATGGAAGTGGTCGAGTGCCTGAAAAGAATTAGCTCATAAGAAGAACAAATCATTTTTTCCTTTTTTTTTTTTTTTCTCTTTTTTTAATTTTGATAATGACAACAGATCGTCGGTATCTCGGTTTTCAACCTATCACCGCTTATAGGTGCCAAAAGAATAATTTTCCACCACTAAAATTATTTTGCAGTTAGTATCTACCAGAATCCAGTTTTCAGATATTAACTAGCCAACAACGCCCAAAGGTTTTCATTGTTGGATCTTTTATTTTTATTTTTTTCTTTTCTTTTCATTTTTTTCATTTTTTTATATTTCATTTTTGAATAGCTACATATAATGACCAAAGAAACTCTCATATGGATGTGGAAGTGATACTATCAAAAACATGGAGTGCCTTTTGAAGCCCTTCAATGAAAGTCATTGTTGAAGCTGGTTGCATGATGTAGAACTTGAAATGATGACCAAATGTACAATAAATATACCTTCATCAAGAGTGACCATGTATATGTGCATAACAGGATTGCATAATATGATCCCACATGCCACCATATCTGAAAGTTGGTTGTAGAAGTGTGGAAAAAGAATTGCTTACAATAGAAGCAATCTACCAAAGAAAAGGTGATACAGTGAAAGACCAGTGGAGTCTCTCAACTTATCCATATACATTTCAATAGGTGGATGAATCAATCCTCATGATGAATTGGAGTGATCAACATTAGATGATGCATAAGCTCCTTGTATGCCTTCAAGTTGTCTCTATATGTGTCGCTTATGAAGAATGAGCTAAGGACATGGTACCATAAGGGTCATGGTTACACTAGGTTGCAGTGTTTCCTCCACATGATCAAGTCATCAAGTGAAAAATATAACTTATGTCCATTAATGTGGAACGCATGGCACAAAAATCCCCGTGTGAGCTCCAAAAGTGTAGCACAGAAGAAACGTAACTTTCACCATCTGGTTAGCAAGGCTAAGAAAAGGTGTCTTTGAAATTTCATGAAGAGAAGCATCACCAATGGTGTAAATTTTTTGGGTAACCACCATGAAAAACTTGTAACCATATTCTCGTGACCAAGCATATCGAGCATAGTAATGCAATATTATCCATTCCATAATTGTACCATTATAATCAATTTGTTGGTTAAAAAATGAATGGTAGAGTTATATATATGAATAAATATTTAATAATAGTAAAATGGATGAATGAAAATTAATTATTGTGTAAACATAATATAAATGAAATGATAATCACCACAAGAATGCATACCTTGATTTGGTTCAAAGCTCACACATATGGTTTTATTAGAATACACAGTCATTGAAGACATTATCAAGAATCAATCAATGATTTCTAAAATTCAAGGGATTTTCCCTCAACTTAATTCCATTCATCAATAGCATGAGGGGATTAGCATAATCCAAGGAGTCAAGAAATACAATGTTATATTAAATAATACCTTGAGCTTGTTCAATTAATGTTTATCTTAAGATAATCCAAAGAATCAAGATTGACAAAGATATGTATACATTAAAACATTGATCCTTGTCAATGAACAATAATTATTTTGTAGCATGTTTAGTATGGTCATTAACGCATTCAAACCCATCTAGTTGTGCTTAATCGATTATCAGTGGGCCTAAATCAACAAGTATGTGAGGAATACACATTTTTACTATAGGCCTCCAAAGATCCATATGTTTGACAATAAAAACATGAAATGATAGATCTTGTAGGCTTTCATCACACATGTCTTGAGTGATTAATGTATCAATTATAACACCTCTTAGTGCATAGTAAATTTCAGCACACACACTTATCAGTTCAATGACCAAAATAGATTCAAATTGAACTACTTCTTTACATGTGTGAATATCCTTTAAAGATTGTGATTTTTCAAATAAATAGGAAGAACTAAACTGAGCACCCTCTAATAGAGCATGTTCTTCTTCCAACTCAAGTAAACCAAAATCACATTGCTTAATTACACCAATATGTTTCAATTTTAGCTGACCAATTTCAAGCAAATTATTAGAATGTAAAGGGATTGATGAATTCACACTATTATATGTAGTGTTAACCACCTTATTATGTAATGTTTTATTAGGAATCATGGTGAAGTGAATGGTATATGAGATAATGAAAATAGTAAGCATTGTAGTGGATATAAAGTGGGTGGGATGAAGTAGGATGGGTATAATGGAGATGGTACTGATGTGTATAGTGTTTGTTGTGAGCATACATTATTCCATTCACCATACATACTAGGTGAAGAAGTAACATATGAAGAAACATATTTTTTTCCAATCTAATAGAATTATAAGACATTTCAAAATCATTATGTATACCTTGATCTTCCCAATTTGATGTGTGAACTTGTCCTTGAGTTACAAATAAGGCTTGTGCACTTTCATCATTTTCATGTTCAGGTTCACTTATAGCACCTATCTCCTTCTCCATGTCCTCTTGAATAGATTGACATGTGCACTTAGCTTCTTCCTTGCAACAATCAGACCAACAAAATCAACAATCCATTACCCTAAAAATTCATCAATTATTTATTATTGCTCAATTATGGAAATAACATCTATAGATGTTTGTGATAATGTTGCTGGAAGATCAAGATTATCTAAGTTGCATTCTTTATGCAGAGGGGGTATAAAAATACCACTTTTTTTCGTCGTGATTCCCCCACCAAGTTCTTCTTTTGTTTTTAAATTTGAAAGTGGGGGTATGGGGGTGGCAACCCCCAGTGGGGTCAAGGGGCAGTGCCCCTTGCAGGGTCCTGGGGTAGCTTTTTTTAAGCATTTTTCTCCCAAAATTGGCATGCTTGCACTACCTTCAAAATGCAATATTTTTGACATTTTTGTGTTGTTTATTCAATATTACTTCTTTCTTATCAATGAATCACAACAACTAGTGATAATATATAAATGGTAAACTATATTCTAAGATCTACCTACAAAATCTAACAATGCATCTATATGATTTAAAACAAAGAAAACCAAGGTTAATCATCTAAACAAGGTCAATAGTTGCATAGATTTTCACCAAGGCAAAATGGTCCTAACTTAGCCCACTATGATTTCAAGCCTTTAACACCTCTCCCCGGAAACGACGCAAAAATGATGGACAAAACTATGGATTGGGACTTGGGATCAAATTTCTATAAAATTATTAACTTCCTCAGTTTGTTCGTAAAATGTCAATCTGGGGATCATAGACTTGTGAAAGGTATTGTGGCTATCTACCGAAGGGATGAAGATAGTGAGCTAAGTGGGGATGAAATGCAACTAGGAAATAAACCTATTGCATATTAAAATAATGTTGGTGACAAGAACTGTCACTTCTTAAAAACAACAATAACAACATTAGAAATTAAACTCACAACTTCCAAAGAAAACTAATCTAGAGATCATAAAGCAATATAAAGCATGAATATTTGATCTAGAAAATATTCTTATGAGAAATAAACAAAAAACTATGCCTAGAAACAAAATAGTAATGACATTCAATAAATAATAAACATAAATCTATTCTAATAGAAACCACCAGACATCATGAGAAGTGGATCTTGCCTCCTCATTACATCTAGTGATGGAGCACAAACAACTTTCTACACTGCTTCGGTCAAAATAAACATTATTTCATTTATAAAAAATATAACAAAGTTTGCACACAGTATTCTACTACAAAAATATGCCTCCAACAATTTGCATATGTCCTTTACACCACCCACATATACATATATATGTTGAGTTTATAATAGCTAATAAATAAAGAAATGGTAAATTAAGTAGTTTGTTTCAAAAAACTAATGAAAAATAGCTCACACAAGTCCTTGAATACTAGCCACAAATCAAAAATAATAATGAGTAGAAATAGAGACAAAAATGCCTTTGGTTTTTTTCCAGCTAGCAAGAACATCTTCTTTCTCAAACTAGTATTTGTGGTTTCCTTAAGAAAGAATATCCTCCACACATTATTCTCTCACATAAATAGACCCATAAGCTATTTGTAGAAGAATGTGGAACCTTTGCTGGATGTAAAAATTATTTTTTTGTAACAACCAACAAGAATAGGAAATATGAATATTTCGGTTTTCTCCTCCAATAACTACAAATTGTTTCTTTTACCACAAACTAATGCTTTTGGTTTTATCCACCAACAACTATGTAACTAACATCATCATGGATGTTGATGTCATCCTCTAAAAATGTGATAGAAATTAATTGTTTGTAATACACAGTTCATGAACAAAGAGTGGCAAGAAGGTTCCTATCAAATAGGTGACAGGAAGTCTGCATGGTACAACATATATTAGTAAAAACAATCAATAATTATTTTCCATATTTTGATCTTAAAACTATATTAAATATGACGTATATATATAATCATAGGAAATGTCAAATAGTACAATGATATGAAAATGGAATGTGGGAATGGTTTTGAAGGTGCATAAAATAGGCCAAAATATAGCATAAAATAGAGCATAACTGGCTCTCATCAATAGGCACCAAGCTCACCCCTAGCACAAGATATCATCCGTAAACTAATGGGAGAACTAAAATTGTAAACAAGTGACTAAAAGGATACTTGAGGAATGATGCCACGAGTCAATAGGTGGTCTAGATCAAATGGTTATACTTGGAGAATATTGCTACAACACAATTCATCACATGTTCATTATAATGTCTCCATTTAGAGAAATCTATGGATATGATGCATTAACCTTTATAGAGTTAGTCCTTATAGATATTAGAGTCCCAAAAATGATAAATTTGGTAAATCAAAGTATTTTTTTTTTGAGAACTCTCAAGGATCATAGATGTAAGTTGCCCAAAATCAGAAAAATATGTTTGTTGATAGGAAACGTACATAGAGATCATTTGAGGTGGGAGATATGGTATTCATATGGTTGCAACCATACAAATAGTATTCTATCAGGAAAGGAGGAGCATAAAATCTCAATCCTAAGTTCTATGGACCATACAAGATAACCTAGAGGGTTGGGGAAGTCATTTATGAAGTAGACATTTTGGGAGAAAGAAAAATCCAAAACATATTCCATGTTTCATTTCTAAAGAAGGCTTTGGGAGTGATAAATATAATTCATACTATTGAGTTACCACCACTAGGTGATGAGGGAAAGCTCATCCTTATCCTAGAATTTGTGATTGATACTAGGGTAAAAAAATCTAAGGAACCAAAATGTAATTGAGTATCTTGTTTGTTGGAATAATTTTCCAATTGAAGATGCTACCTAGAAAGGATATGAGATTTTAGAACATCACAATTTGCATTTCTTGAGGACAAGCAATCTTGAGAGGGGAGGAATTTTCATGTCCCATTTTTTAGGAAATCAACTGAAGGGGCAAAATTCAAGAATCCTACAACAGTTCATCATATAACACACTCCCAAATTATTGGTGTAGTGACAGTAGGAGGGTCCAAAAAGAACATTCCAAACCATGTAGAAATGAATCAACACAATGAAAATAACACAAAAAATGAATATGCAAACATGAATCTTTATTGAACTAATAGCCTTACATGCAATACATGCCTCATGGGAAAATATCTAGGGCTCATAGGCTTGCCATAAGGGCATTCAGCAATACAATTGGACAAAGGGCCTTATTACATGCCCCTGAAGTGTTGATGCAAAAATGTAATAAATCTATCTAACTCTAACTGAATGAAATTCCTTCTAAATAATCACAGATACTTATAAATATGCTTCTCAAGCTCCAATAAAGGTGTGTTTTAGCCATAAGGTTTCACAACCTGATGAATGATTACTTATGAATGTCAACCTCAAAATATGAAGAAATAGATCCACACAAGATTAAACAACTTGTGAATCTCTAGGATAGGTCCTAATGAACCTAAGATGTGCGTATGATGTTCCATCAAGCTCTGTACGATCTAGAATAGGTCCACACAAAGAAACTGGGCTAGGTCCGCCCCAAATGCTCTGACTGGAAAATACAGTGAAATTTTGAGAGTGATAACTTCTGGTAGGCAACTACAAATAATGTGAAATTTGGATATGTGATAGATTTCAATGTGTAGATGTTATATTCCATTTTTCAAGTTGAGAAAAGAAGATGTGGTAAAACGTAGAATGAAATATTGAAACTGCTATTGAATGCAATGCAATATAATTATTGTTTTTGGTTGACATAGGATGGATTTACAAACAAGGATTGTCTTGCATCAATTATGGTCTAGGACATAGCATATACAATGATTCTAGAAAATCATATCTAGATCTCATGGTAAAAGGACCATACACCAAAAAGATATCGCCATCAGAATTTCACCATTCCAAGCTTGTTGTACCAAAGTAAAATCACTTCTGAGAATTCACTCATTTTCTTCTGCAGGAGAACATTCTAACTTGTAGTTTGGAACATAGAATCTATGATGACACTTACCTATCATATCCAAATCTCAAGGTAAATATATTAGGTACTAGAAAGAAAATATCATTAGAAGATGATTGTGTCGAGCAACTAGCACCTACTTCAACAAGCATAATAGATAAGACACCTTCAAATCGTGCAACATCAATTATGAATTTTTTAAGAATAGGTAAGGGGCCAAGGAAGTGTGTGGATAGGTCCTTATGGTGGCACACTAATTCTAAAATAATCTATTTTTTCCTTAAGGTTGACCTATTGTAGTGTGTGAAATTTGAAATTTTTGGGCTTTGGTGCCATTTTGGCTCAAGGTTGACTTGTTCCTTGAGGGAAATTGTTAGCATATAAATATAAGAAGTCAATTCTTGTAATAGGCATCAAATTATTATGTCATTATTTTTTATTTAGGGACACTTATTTTCTAAATCCCCCATAGGAGTTGTAATCATTAGATGTAAACCCAACAATCAGTAGGATCAGAGGAAAATGTTGCAAGTATGGATGAGTTGGTGGTGTTGTCATTGATGTCAACACCATTCAAAATGATTGCAGGTTGTACTTGTATAGTTGAGATATTGTAGAAGTGTTTAGAGTACATGGAGATATATTTATGAAGTTGCAATTGTGTTGTTGCCAAGTGCTTTTGAGAAAATTAAGAAATAATGAAGACTATGTAGTGTGTGTGTTTTGAGTGTGCTCCAATATTGTGCTCTACATTTCTTCTATGTTGATCCTATGCCTGTGCGGATCTCTAATAGTGTTAATGAGCTTTAATAGATAATATATCCTAGGTTTTAGCTTCTTGATTGATGGAGAGTGGAAGATATGTTCACTGGTGTGTGAACCAGTTTGGTAGAACTGTTTGCCTATGGACTGGGAGAAATATCTTTGCTCCGTAGTCTTCTAGTGGTTTTTTTAGATCTTGTGGATCTGGAAGATGGTTTACACTATTTTTCTCTGTTTCCTAGTAAGTGTTCTTATGGTTTGGTGCCCTAGAAGACTTGCTCCAGAGCTCCTATGTGTTGCTAATCGATCCAGTTAGAATGTTGAAGAATGTTATGTGCATGAATATTGTAACAGTTGTTGTGGATACACTTGAAGGTTTCTAAGAGATGTTAAAATATCTAAGGAAGCATGTTGGGTGATCCCCGTGTGATCATATTGTTGGAGATGCACGTACTTCAAAGATAATTAGTGTTTTCATTAGGTTTGGCCGACGTAGTGTTTACACGTTACATAAAGATTTGCATAAAATTAAGAGATCATGTGATTGATCCAAGATGTTGTTTGGGTCCCAATTAATTGTGTTATTGGTCCTCTCTCATTCTTATCCACCACAAGAATGTTAAGTAGCCGACCTAATTTAAATTTCTAAAGTGGAGGATGTATAGCCGACCTTGGAGAATTATTCTAGGGTTGAAGATAGTATAGAAGAAAGTCAAGTTGTTGCGAATTATAAAGAAAGCAAGTGAAGTGTGCAAACAAGTGTGAAAAGAAGAGTGTATAAGAGTGAATCAAGGCACCAATACATTGATGAATTAGATTCCTAAAAGCAGTGAGCTAATGGTGTCTGCAATCTTTTGATCAAGTTGCAAATGTGTGGAACCTATTATGATGGATCTTTTCTTTATCTGTAGGCAGTGAGCCTCCTTGTGGACAGTGAGTCCTATTGTAGGCAGTGAGCCTTTTTATCCGGTATTGCATTATTACTATATTGTGAGTTAATCCTCACCATGGTTTTTCCCTCATTGGGTTTTCCATGTAAATATGGTGTCTCTAGTGTTTTGTTTTTTTAATTTTCATTTCATGTTTACACTTAATAATAGATTGAGGTAAAGTAGAAATGATTAAGGCTAGAAGTAAAGTAATTTGGTACAACTGATTCACCGCCCCCTCTTAGTTTTCTTTTTCATTTCAACAATTGGTATTAGATCTCTGGTTCCTCAGTGAAAAGATTAACCACTTGAGGTAGATCAGATGATGCACAAGTTGAAAATCCCTATTTTTGATGGAGTTGATTACAGTGTCTGGAAAGTGTAGATGAGAGGTTACCTGGTCTCTCTTGGTTTCAAGACTTGGAAAGCTGTAGAGACAAATTATGTTGAACCATCCACTGGTCCTTCCTCTGTAGATGAGACTTATTCTTATGAGGAGAATGAAAAGGCAAGGTATGCTATCTTTAGTGCTTTATCTAAAACTAAAAGGACAAAAGTTATTTCTTTAGGCACTGCTTATGAAGTATGGGAAAAATTGAAAGATATTTATGAAGGAAATGATAGAGTAAAATTTTCAAGGAAGCTAACAACTAAGCACAAATTTGAGAACCTGAGAATGGAAGAGGGTGAAGATATTGCGAGTTATTATCAGAGAGTTGTACCTGTAGAAAATGAGATAAAGAATCAAGGTGGTACCATGAAAAATGAATATGTAATTGAGAAGATCTTGATGACCCTACCTAAGAATTATAGTGACAAGGTCTCTGCTATTGAAGAATCATATGATCCAAACACATTTACTAAGGAGAAACTATTTGGCACCTTGACTGCATTCGAGATGAGAAAATTTGCAAGAGAAAAGGAGAAAGCTGAAATAGCCTTTAAAGCAATTAAGATAGGAGATGACTCGGATGATAACAGTTCAAAAGAATTGGAAGAAAACTTTACAAGGAAATTAAAGAAAGGTACTCGTAAATACAAAGGTATGTTTCCCTTTAAATGTTTTAGTTGTGGAAATATTAGTTATTATGCCTAAAGATGTCCAAATAGAGTGAGACACAATAAGAACAAAGATAATAATAAGTACAAAGAAAAAAAAGGATAGGAAGATCAAGAAATCGTATTATGTTAAAGAAGATGCAGGAATTTTTGATGATGAGTTTGAATTTTAGGAAGATAAAGATGAATGTTTATTTCTAGCTCTAGAAAGTAAAGTTGTATCTGCTAACCACGGAAGATGTGCAAGGGAATCTGGTTTGGAGAGCAAGAAGGATGAGATGGAAGGTACTTTGGTGACTGATTTTCATGCTAGAAAGGATGAAGACTATTGGGTATTTGATAGTGGATGTGTTAGCTCTCAAAAACGCAGGCAAGATGCCTCAAGAGGATGCCAATCTCTTGATACGCTTCAGGGTAACATACAAGGTTAAGAGAACTCAACATTCTACTCTTTAGGTGCTACCAAACCTTGGTGGGTGTACCTTTTGAATTGAGCAGACTTATCTTATGAATATCCTTTTGAAATGATTTTTCCACAATGGTAGATGATAGTGAACAAAATGAAATCAAACTTGATAGCAATCTTTTGATCTAAATCCTAAAATGCTTAATTAATTGATATAAAGAAATTAAATGAATTCAAATAATGAAATTGTAGAGACCAGTGCCTTGTTGGGTATGCGGAGTCAAATGAAATAGAAGTGGGCAACTTATTCTGGCAAAAAATAAAATTGTAGGCATATGATATGTTCATAACTTGTATGAACAATGCAAGATTATGACTACTAAGCTCTACTTTAATAATCCAAATGAATCTCCCTGATTACTGTGATCAACAAAAAGGATTTAATCTCTACTTGAGAGAACCAGTTTAATTAATCACAGAAATACAAAAAATGTGCATTGACAAACTAAACATAAACTTGTTATGCCAATTTAAATAGCTAGAAAGAATCAAATTAGAGACAGCTTCAGCAATACTTTTTCAATAAACTCAACACACAATTGATACTAGAAATAACCTGCCACACCAGCTGATTCTCGTTGAATTTTCCATTTAAAACATGCACATAGTTTCCAGAATGAGAACTTTATTCTATTGTGCCCATTCCTAATATACTGTACCTATCTATCCTCAAATCTCCTCCAATTGCTTCCTCTTCAATTACAATTGGGGTGTATATATATACACCGACATTAGAAAAAAAACATAATGAAAATCCATGTCAGCCTAGCACAAAATTCGGGCTCCAATCGAGCTGGCAAGCAACTGCCATCAAACTGGTACATGTTAGCCTTAGTGCTCTGAAATTCTATTTTCACTAGTGCGCTGTCGGTGAGACATCCATATCGTCCTGCTGAAGGCAATTCATTCGCTTATCACTCCACTTGCATCCCTATTTTAATCGCATTTTCCGTAGCTACCCGTTAGTCATATCAAGATCAAATAATGTTCCTTTGTTTGCACTCTGCTTTGCTATAACTCATAGGTATCGCGAAGACCTCACACAAAATGTATTAAGTTTCACCGAGAGCCCATACTATTTTCACAGTTGCCAAGACATAGGGAGAGTGATACCGAAAAGCATACATGTTTTTTCCACTATCGCTGTGACCACACCATTGTTATGTCGAACACAAGAATTATCACCATAGCCCATTGCTCTTGGGGAGACCAAATACCGAAACACATAAGTCACAATGAACCACTCCTGACTCCATTCAACTTCGCCAAGACCACAAGATTCTCTCACCGAAAAGACACCCAACGTGCTCGCCAAGACCCAAGCCTTCTGCCATGACCTCCTGCTACAAACACATGCCTTTGCCGATGTCCAATGTCACCGAGATAGATATAAAGTTCTGCTGAAAGTATATTCAAAGAGAAACTATGTTTAAGGTCAGATGATAGCCATATCTCCCACTGAGCCGCTCCATCCACTGCCGGTCGGTAAAACAAAATGAAATTGCGAGGACATGATGCTGATACCCCAGACCTCTGTCGATATACCCCATCCAGTGTTGCCAGTCATCATGACAATAAGAATGTCCCGTCGACCACCTGAAACAGAAGAATTTAGCGAAAAAAACATAGTGAGTCAGGGAGACAAATGGGGACCTATGCCGATACATTCCAAAGTGTAAAAAATGAAAACGTGGATGAAATCCATGGGGTAGAAGGGGCAGAATGTGGATAAAGCACCATGAAAATAGTGGAAATGTGGCTTAGGTAAATATCATATAGAGACTTAGGGGATACGAGGATATGAAAAATAATCATCAGATTTTGATAGTCTCAATAGTGGCTCCATCTGGGGATGAATGATAGTTAGATCATTGCAAGGATCCAGAATCCTTGGGAGAGCAGGCCAGACAAAGAAAGAACCAATGAGCAGTGATGGAATGAATGGTAATGGAAATGAATGCAAAGTGAATGCAAGAAAGTGCAGAATGGAGATGAACCAGAATCCTAAACTGCTATGCATGGAACAAAATTTTAGAGAGAACAAGTAAGAGTTGTCCATGCACTAGCAACCCTCAATCCTCAGTGTGCTAACTTATCATGTCTTTAGCTATTACAATTTTGAAACTCAAATCATACTTTCCCCTGTCAAATACCTGGTTTTGTTTTGAGTTCATTAGATTTCTCTTGAAGACATAGATGCAATCTTTCTTGTCACTGAAAGTTTTTAGAGAATCACCATGCTCAACTTGGCCCAAAATCCATACACCATTCTGTAATTTATATTCTTCATTATCAGACAAATCTCTACCAGTATACAAAATGCATACATATTTAATGCGAAATTTTGTATTATCTCTCTCACTGTTATGTATTATGAAACACTCTCCCAGCTGTATTAAAAGTTCACAATCAAAGTGCTTCTCTTGAAAGACAAAAAACTCTGCCATATCATTATTGTCTTAAAAAAAAAATATCTGAAACCATTTGCACTTCTTTGATACTACCATTTAGATACAACACTCGATCATGACTCAGGTCTTCAATATCATGCATATGTGAACCAATAAAATTTGGACTTCTATCATCCTTGGTATGCAAACAAATTTCTTTTCCACATGAGTTAGAAATTTTAGAATCACATACCTCACTTTGAATGAACACAGACTTTTGATCAACACCAAAGGTTTCACTATCACTCCAAGAAATGCACAAAGATCTTTCATTGTCAAAAAAATTGTAAGCTAGACACAAAACCTCAAGATCACCTTCATGAGCACATCCTTGGTATTTAGAAATTAACAAATCTGAAATCTGTTCACTGACAAGTGAACAAATCTCAACATTTTCATCACTACAGTTATACTCTTCACGTTTGTCATCATCAAGAAGAAATCCAAGACCATCAAAGAATGGGAAATCATAAACATTATCAGCACAGTCATTTATTCCATCATTTTTCTTGTTTGAAATTATCTCCTCTCTTTGATAAAGTGGGTTTGAAAATTCCTGCAGTTTATTCATGGGGATACCTCCGCAAAATATCATCTGATCTTCATTTAACTCTTCGTCATACAATGGGTTTGAAAATTTTTGGAAATCACTTCCAAATATACAAACCTCATCATCATCAATTGTATCATCATAATAGGTAGAAGAATCCCTTGATTGCAGATCAAAACCCTCTGGTTCATCAAAATCAGAATATTCACTGGATTCTTTAGAACATGCACTGCTTTCCCTGTCATAATCTATGATGCAAGAGAAATCTCTTGTACCTTCATCTTCCTCATGCAAGCTATCACATGAATCATCTTGATTTGCACATGTATTATCTTCTATTGGATGCATCATCTGATCAATATCTCTATACTCATTAGAAATACAACAATTGGATTCAACATTGATAATGTTCTCATACCTTATTTCTTGGGACAATGCTCGTATGAAGCTAAAAGAGGAGCCTTCTGCCTCAATCCTTTTATTTTTCTCTGATGTCTCTCCTTCATTCTCTTCCTTCTGATCAGCAACAATTAGTCTCTCTATCTCTTCTTCAGTAAGTCTCTTCATGCTGTATTGAGCAGGTACCTCAACAGAATGTGGCTTTGTATAATCTTCTTCAGAGTCAGAAAGGACCTGTTGTTCAGGCATATGAACATTGTATTTCTGATTTGAAACATCATGCTGATAACCTTCATCCTCTGAAGATGAATACCTCTCCACAACATGGTGAAAAGTATTTGAAGTCAAATATACTATGTGATCTTCTCTATTGTTTCCCATCAATAGTCCCTCTTCTTGCATTCTCTTGACTACAACACAGTAATCTGGGGAGTGTGGCATATTACAAACTCCACAAAAATAATTGTTACTCACCATATAGGTTCCTTTCTTTGTCAATGGATCAGGAGCCTCTTTGTTTATAGGCCTAGCTATTATAGGTTTCCCATTTTTCCAGTCTGTATTATAAGGCATGTCTTGCAACTTTGGACCTTCATTTCTGTATGTGTTCGCTTGTCTGTACTAGTAACTATTGCTTTGTTGAGGAGCCTTAGGATTGTTTCTTTTATCCATTATCCTTGCAGCCCTCCTATTGTTTTCAATTGTCTATGTCATCTTCTGGGCTTCAGCTAAGTCTCTTGGGAATTTATTTCTCAATTCATACCTTGCCTTAGAATCAAAAGCATTCAAATAAATACTCAATGCTACAAAATCTGGCAACTTTGATCCAGGAGGCATTTTATTCTGCAACTTATTGAATCTCCGATTAAAATCATAGATTGTATGACTTTGATCTTTCTGAATGTGTATGAATTCACGAAGAGCAGCATCTGGTGCACTTAGATTCCCAAATTGCTCGAGGAATTGATCATGAAATCCTTGGAGAGAATCAATAGAGACTGCTAGCAAGCTATTGAACCAATCCCTAGTGTCTTCAATAAGTGATATCATAAATAGCCTCATGTGTAAATCCTCATATGGCACATCCAAATCCTGGATGAAAGCATTGAAACTTCTGAGATGCTCTTTAGTAGTGATTGCATCACTTCCTGTAAATTTTGGAACAAGACCTCTCCAACTACCATATATTGGAAAAGGGGATAATTGAATCCCTGAAAAATCAAACTGTCTGATCATTGTTGAGTATTGATGAGGGGGGGCGTTAGGTGGGTACTGATGCTGGTACATCAGACCATAGTGATGTGTATGATGATATGGCACATACTGCTGACTATAAGGAGCTTCGGCATGACCTCCCCTGAACCAAGATCCTCCTCCATTCATGTTTGAATAGCTGCAAAAATTCTTTCAGAGTCACCACCTACTTTTCCAAAAGTAGGAAAATCATTATTTCTGGTCTTTTCCCTAGTGGAATCACTCCTTCTGAGACTTCTAAAATTACAACTTTTCTGCACTGACTCTATTTGATGGTCTTCAACCGAATTTTTTGATGTATTCCTCAACAGAGTCGCTAATTTGTTAGCTCTCAAAAATGCAGGCAAGATGCCTCAAGAGGATGCCAATCTCTTGATACGCTTCAGGGTAACAGACAAGGTTAAGAGAACTCAACCTTCTACTCTTTAGGTGCTGCCAAACCTTGGTAGGTGTACCTTTTGAATTGAGCAGACTTATCTTATGAATATCCTTCTGAAATGCTTTGTCCACAATGGCAGATGACAGTGAACAAAATGAAATCAAACTTGATAGCAATCTTCTGATCTAAATCCTAAAATGCTTAATTAACTGATATAAAGAAACTGAATGAATTCAAATAATGAAATTGTAGAGATCGGTGCCTTGTTGGGTATGTGGAGTTAAATGAAATAGAAGTGGGCAACTTATTCTGGTAGAAAATCAAATTGCAGGCATATGATATGTTCATAACTTGTATGAACAATGCAAGATTATGACTACTAAGCTCTACTTTAATAATCCAGATGAATCTCCCTGATTACTGTGATCAACAAAAAGGATTTAATCTCTACTTGAGAGAACCAGTTTAATTAATCACACAAATACAGCAAATGTGCATTGAAAAAGTAAACATAAACTTGTTATGCCAATTTAAATAGCTAGAAAGAATCAAATTGGAGACAGCTTCAGCAATACTTTTTCAATAAACTCAACACACAATTGATACCATAAATAACTTGCCACACTAGCTGATTCTCATTGAATTTGCCATTTTATAACATGCACATAGTTTCTAGAATGAGAACTTTATTCTATTGTGCCCATTCCTAATCTACTATATCTATCTATCCTCAAATCTCCTCCAATCGCTTCCTCTTCAATTACAATTGGGGTGTATATATATACACCGGCATTAGAAAAAAAACATAATGAAAATCCATGTCGGCCTAGCACAAAATTTGGGCTCCAATCGAGCTGGCAAGCAACGGCCATCAAACTGGTACATGTTGGCCTCAGTGCTCTGAAATTCTATTTTCACCAATGAGCAGTCAACGAGACATCCATATCATTATGTCGAAGGCAATTCATTCGCTTATCGCTCTGCTTGCATCCCTGTTTGAATCGCATTCGCCATAGCTACCCGTTAGTCATATCGAGATCAAATAATTTTCCTTTGTTTGCACTCTGCTTCACTATAACTCATAGGTATCGCGGAGACCTCACAGAGAATGTATTAAGTTTCACCGAGAGCCCATACTATTTTCACAGTTGCCAAGACACAGGGAGAGTGATACCGAAAAGCATACATGTTTTTTCTACTATCGTCGTGACCACACCATCGTTACGCTGAACACAAGAAGTATCGCCATAGCCCATTGCTCTTGGGGAGACCAAATACCAAAACACATAAGTCACAATGAACCACTCCTGACTCCATTCAACTTCACCAAGACCGCAAGATGCTCTCACTGAAAGGATACCCAACGTGCTCACCAAGATCCAAGCCTTTTTCCATGACCTCCTGTTATAAACACATGCCTTTTCCTATGTCCTATGTCACTGAGACAGATATAAAGTTCTACTGAAAGTATATTCAAAGAGAAACTATGTGTAAGGTCGGATGATAGCCATATCTCCCACCTAGCCGCTCCATCCACTGCCGGTCAGTAAAACAAAATGAAATTGCCAGGACATGATGCCGATACCCCAGACCTCTGTTGATATACCCCATCCACAGTTGCCAGTCGTCGTGACGATAAAAATGTCCCGCCAACCACCTGAAATAGAAGAATTTAGCTGAAAAAACATAGTGGGTCGGGGAGAAAAATGGGGACCTATGCTAATACATTCTAAAGTGTAAAAAATGCAAACGTGGATGAAATCCATGGGGCAGAAGGGGCAGAATGTGGATAAAGCACCATGAAAATAGTGGAAATGTGGCTTAGGTAAATATCACATAGAGACTCAGGGTATATGAGGATATGAAAAATAATCATCAAATTTTGATAGTTTCAACAGGATGTTCAAATCATAGGATTGGGGATAAAAGTAAGTTCACTAAACTTGAAAAGTATGATGGAGGAATAAATATGTTTGGAGATGATTCTAGTGCTAAGATTGTTGGGAAAGGAACAATTAGTTTTGATGGAAAACATAGTAATCATTATTTATATTATGTTAATGATTTAATGCATAATATTTTGAGTGTTGGGAAAATGTGTAGCAAAGGATTTAAGCTTGTGTTTTAGGATAACACCTGTGAGATCATAAAAGGGTTTGAAACTATGGTAGTAGTAGGAATAAGAACTCATGGAAACATCTATCAGCTTAAGAGTGGTGATGGTAAGTGCTTTGTTTCAAAGATTAATGAAATTTGGCTATGGCACCAGAGGATGGGACATGTAAATTTCAAAAATTTGATCAAGATCAGTTCAAAAGAAGTTGTCATAGATCTACCTAGAATCACAAAGCCTACAAATTCAGTTTGTAGAAGTTGTCAGTTGGGAAAACAAATAAGAAGCAGATTTAAAGGAAAAGAAAAATCATCTACCGAAACGTTGGAATTGATTCATACTGAACTCTGTGGTTCTACAAGAATATGAAGCCTTAATGGTGACTGGTATTTTATGCTCTTGATTGATGATTACTCTAGGATGACATGGGTTACTTTTCTTAGAGAGAAAGCTCAGGCTCTAGATAGATTCAAAGTGTTCAAGGCAAGAGTAGAGAATGAGGTAAACCAAAGAATCAAATGTTTAAGGTCTGATAGAGGTGGATAATTCACTTCTAGTGAGTTTAATGCATTTTGTGAAGAGCATGGAATAAAGAGACATTATTCTACCCCTAGAACCCCTTAGTAGAATGGAATTGTGGAAAGGAAGAACCAGACTATTCAAGAGACTTATAGAACGATGATGAAAGAGGAAAATGTTCTTGATGTTTATTGGAGGGAAGCAATCCACATTGTTGTCTATATTCTTTACATAGTTTAGATTAGAGGTAACAACACTAAGACTCCTTATGAGTTATGGACTGGTAAGAATCCTATTGTTAAATACTTTAAAGTGTTTGGAAGTAGATGTGACATTAAAAGACATAATGAGAATATTGGAAATTTTGATGCTAGATGTGATGAAGGAATTTTTCTTGTATATTCAAATAATAACAAAGTATATTGATGTTTCAATAAAATACTGAGGAAAAGAGTTGAAAGTGCTAATGTAAAAGTTGATGAATCTATGTATAGACCAATAGAAATAAGTGAAGTTGAACCAGATGATCCTATGTGCGGATAAATACAAGAAGAAGAAAAGGAAGAGAAAGAACAAAGTGATGAAGAGGAGATTCTAAAACCTACACCTGAGACTCCTAAATATTTACAAAGAAATCATCTGAAGGAACAAATAATTCGAGATATAAGTGAAGGTAGAAAGACAAGAAGCAAAGTGGTTGAGGTAAAAATGTGTTTACTTTCTAAGATAGAACCTAAGACTATGAGTGAGGCATGCAAGTATGAGAGTTGGGTTAGAGAAATGAAAGAGGAATTGCAACTGATAGAGAAGAATCAAACATGGGAGCTAGTCCCTAGAGTAGCAAACAAGAATGTAATTGGTTCAAAATGGGTATTTAGAAATAAGCTGAATGAAGATGGTGAAGTGGTAAGAAATAAATCAAGACTTGTATGCAAAGGTTATTCATAGGTTGAAGGAATATACTTTGAAGAGACTTTTGCACTGGTGGAAATAATGGAGGCCATTCAGATGTCCTTGGTATTTTTAGTTCATAAAGACTTCAAAGTGTACAAAATGGATGTCAAGTTTGCATTCCTAAATGGAGAATTGGAAGAAGTGTATGTGGAACAACCAAAAGGATTTTAGTTTTTCAGACAAATCAGACATGGTCTGCAAGTTGAGAAAGGCACTATATGGACTTAAATAGGCTCCTAGAGCATGGTATGCAAGGTTGGATAGATACTTGACATAACAACGATTCAACAAAGGCTTTGCAGACAAAAATCTTTATTTCAAAGTTGAGAGAAACAAAATGTTGATTGTTGTGGTATATTTTGATGATATTATCTTTGGTGGAAATGAAGGTAAGTGTAAGAAATTTATAGAGGAGATGCAAAAAGAGTTTGAAATGTCTATGATTGGTGAATTAAATTTATTCCTTGGACTTCAAGTAAATCAAACTGATAAGGGGATATTTATTTCACAATCTAAGTATGTTAAGGAATTATTGAAGAAGTTTGGAATGGGTGACTCCAAACTGGCCTATACCCCTATAGTAACCAGATGTAAACTAAGGATGACAAATATTCTAAAGTTGATAAGAGCATGTACAAATCCATGATTGGTGGAATTTTGTATCTTACTTCTAGTAGACCAGATATCATGCATGCAGTATGTTTGGTTGCAAGATTTCAAGCATAACCTAAAGAAACACATGTTATAGCTATGAAGAGGATATTTAGATCCCTTAAGTGAACTCCAAACTATGGGCTATGGTATCCTAAGGATATTGACTTCACATTGAATGCCTACATAGATGCAAATTGGGTTGGTTTTGTGGATGACCGAAAGAGTACAAGTGGTGGTGCATTCTTCCTTGGAGGAAGATTGGTCTCATGGTTGAGTAAGAAACATGATTCAGTTTCCTTATCCACTGCAAAAGCTGAATATATTGCAACAACATCCTACTATACACAAGTACTTTGGATGAAGAAAAAATTGAAGGAAATAGCTATGATGTGTGATGGCCCTATCTCTATCTTTTGTGACAATACAAGTGCAATAAACATATCAAAGAATCTAGTGATGCATTCTAGGAAAAAATATATATCTATCAGGTATCATTTCTTAAGGGAGAAGCTGTTGCACAATGAAGTTAGACTTGAATATGTGTCTACCAAGGAAAAAAATTATTGAAATATTCACTAAGGCCCTTCTGAAGGATACTTTGGAGTATCTCAGGGGAAGTAACCCCTCCTTCTGTAAATTAGGTGTACATGGAGGTGCATCATTCCAGTGGATTCACATATTCTTTTCTGGTCTGGACTGATGATTGTGATCTACTCCTCAAGGGGAGTAGAGAGTTTCATTGTTGTAGTATGTGATTTGGGTGCACTCCTAAGGGGGAGTGATCAGAACTTTACATGGTAGATTATTCATTCAAAACTTTCCTTTACCATTGATGTCAAATGGGGAGAGATATTCATGTGAATAAGTGAAAGGGATAGAGATTGTAATAATAAGAGAGTGCATAAATGCTTGTGTAGGTTGTCTAATATGAAAAGAAAGGGAAGACGAAGCAGGAGATTGTGTATGTTGTCTTTGATGGTTTTTCACATCATGTGTTGTCATCAATGACAAAGGGGGGGATTTTTACAAGTATGGATGAGTTGGTGGTATTGTCATTGATGTCAATGTAGTTCAAAATGATTACAGGTGGTACTTGTATAGTTGATATACTGTAGAAGTGTTTAGAGTACATGGAGCTATATTTATGAAGTTGCAATTGTGTTGTTTCCAAGTTCTTTTGAGAAAATTAAGAAATAATGAAGAATATGTAATGTGTGTGTTTTGAGTGTGTTGTGGTATTGTGCTCTGTATTTCTTTTGTGTTGATCCTATGCTTGTGCAGATCTGTAGTAGTGTTCATGAGCATTAATAGATAATATATCCTAGGTTTTAGCTTCTAGATTGATGGAGAGTGGAAGATATGTTCACCAGTGTGTGAACCAGTTTGGTAGATCTATTTGTCTATGGACTAGGAGAAATTTTATTGCTCCGTAGTCTTTTGGTGGTTTGTTTCAGATCTTTCAGATTTGGAAGATGGTTTACACTGTTGTTCTTTGTGTCCTGGAAAATGTGCTTGTGGCTTGGTGCTCTGAAAGTCTTGCTCCAAAGCTCCTGTGTGTTGTTGCTCGGTTTGGTTGGACTAATGAAGAATGTTTTGTGCATGAAGATTGTTACAATTGTTACAAATGTGCCTAAAGGTTTCTAAGAGATGTTAAAATGTCTGGTGAAGCATTTTGGGTGATCCTTGTGTGATCATCTTGCTAGAGATGCACATAATTCAAAGATCATTGGTGTTTTCATTAGGTTTGGCTAACCTGGTGTTTACACATTACATAAAGATTTGTATCAAATTAAAAAAGTGTGTGATTGATCCAAGATGTTGTTTGGGTCCTAATTAATTGTGTAATTGGTCCTCTCTCATTCTTATCCACAATAGGAATGTTGAGTAGACAACTTAATTTGAATTTGTAAAATGGAGGATGTATAACCGACCTTAGACAATGCTTCTAGGGTTATAAATAGTATAAAAACAAGTCAAGTTGTTGTGAATTGTGAAGAAAGCAAGTGAAGTGTGCGAACAAGTGCAAAAAGTAGAGTGTGTAAGAGTGAATCAAGGCAACAGTACTTTGATGTGTTAGATTCCCAAAAGCAGTGAGCTGATGGTGTTTGCAATATTTTGATCAAGCTGCAAATGTGTGGAACCTATTGTGGTGGATCTTTATCTATAGGAAGTGAGCCTCCTTCTGGAGAGTGAGTCCTATTGTAGGAAGTGAGCCTTTATATCTGGGTAGTGAGCCTTTTTATTCGGTATTGCATTATTACTATATTGTGAGTTAATCCTTACCATGGTTTTTCCCTCATTGGTTTTTCCAAGTAAATCTAGTGTCTCTGGTGTTTGATTTTTGTTATTTGCATTTCATGTTTACACTTAATGAAAAATTGAGTTAAAGTGGAATTGATAAAGGTTAGAAGTAAAGTAATTTGGTACAACTGATTCACCCCCCCTCTCAGTTGTCTTGTGCATTTCAACAGACAAAACCCCTTTGGTTCTTGAGGGTATTCAAATTCAGTGATTGCATCTAAGCTTCAAGGAATCCATAAGGAAGATAGTAATACTATAGCTGATTTGAAGAGCATTGTATATCTTTTTAGACCAGTCTTAGTGAGTTGTATTTGATATATCATATATGTGGTTTGAATTTTAAAATTTATCATTATATCAAAGAGATATTTGTGTTCATATGTTTTTACTCATTGAATTCAATTTGCAAATCAGTCTTTATGTCAAAATTCCATGCTAGGAACATTATAGTTTTAAATGTTAAGACTATAAACAGTGAATTTTTAAACTATGAAATAGAAAAGTCAAGTTTTGTTCTATACAATTTATTTTTTCAAAAATAAATATGTTGGGTTATTTGAAATTGCTACATGTATCTAAAATGTGTATATATATTGGATCTCTATAATTTAAAAAATACGAGCCTCAATGGCCTACTAGATACAAAGTTATGGCCTCCAAAAGTTGGGCCTCCCACATTAGATATGTAAAAATATCTAAGACACATAAAAGAGTTGTACGAGGGAGTTACACTTATTGGAAAACTTATGCTATATGTTATGACATATAGTAAGGTTATCTTAATGGAGATAATGTAGCCAAAATGGACTACCCAAGTTAGTGTGTGGAAAATGACAAGTTTATGACAAGTGGATGGAATATGTTATTTTTAGCCCATGGACTCATCTTGAGAGTTGGGTTTTAGATTAATAACTAGGTATTTGTGTACCACATTTTATATTTTAAGAGAATGGTTTATTAGTTACCATTATATGTTTTCATATATTTATATTTACTAGGTGCTTGACATGGATTTTTTGATAGTGATTTGTAAGTATCTGTTATGCTACTAGAATTACTCTAGAATTCTAGATGGTGATACTTCTATAAAGTCTTAAACCTAAAATTTAATTTTAAAATTTAATTATTGAAAAATATATTTATTTAGTTTATTTGTGGGTTTTTTATCTCAAAAAAATCTCCTCCATGTAAGTCACTATGTTATAGTATATTTCTTTTATCTATTTTGTTGTAACATGTGATTAGATTTTAATAATTAAATATTATAATACACTTGAAAATCCTAATATTTTATAGGGCATCACTAATAAGAGATCTAGAGTAATTATTGTAGCATAATAGTACCTACAACACTCATTATAAAAAAAATCATCTAAGGCACCTAATAAATAGGATAAATAATCCATGAAATCATCAAATGATAATTAGGAAACCATGAGCTAAAACCACTCAAAATATGGCACCCAAATATCTTAATAAAAAATCAAAACCTAATCCCCAAGGTGAGCCAACAAGTTAAAAGAGCATATTCTCTCCACCTACCATAAGTTCTTCATAATCCACTCACCAACTTGGGTGCTCCATTTTGGCTCCATTTTCTTTGTTAAAATATATTATGGTGTATTATTACATGTTGTAAGTTGATCAGCAAGTCTAACTTCCTCCTATATCTCTTTTATGGTTCATAGATGCTTTTACATTTCTAATGTGGGAGGACCAACTTTTGAAGGCCATAAATTTTGATACATAAGGTCAAATTGATCCCTTTTTTCTTAAATTGTAAAGATAAAAGAGTTATATATCTCAATTATCTATGAAATTGATGCTACACAACTTGAAATTATTTTTTTGTCCTAAACTAGCTTCCATAACCTAAAAATTGATTTTTTTTCTATTTTAAAGCCTAAAATTATATATTTTTATATATTTAACACTAGGAGCAAGGCTATTATACAATTTTTTTTATAATGTTGACAATGATAATACTTTATTTTATTATTTTTCATGATGATTATGAGTATGTATACAAGTATGGGGCCAAAAAATGGCCAAACATTTTTTTAAGCCATAAACAATTTGCATTGCAAACCCATAATGTGAGTACATTATGATGCATCATTTTAAGGCTCGAGAATTTTTTATTGAATGAGTGTGTTGTAATACATTTGTTTTCTATTTTAAAAAAATCCAATACCTCCCTTATTCTTGGAATAATTTTAAAATTTTCAAGCCTATGTTTTGAGCATACAATTTAGGTTCCTAAAATTATGTTTTACAAAAGAGATAAAAATATAAAAATTCCAAGTATTCCCCTAATAGGTTTGAAATATTTATGAATAATATTCTATGAAATATGACTATAACATCAAGGTTCATCCTATCTTTCTAATTTTTTTTTCCTAAAATATAAATACTTGAAGATTTTGATCTTTAATTACTTTTCCTAGTGCGTTTATTTTTATAAAATAAATAAATTATTTCTTTTCACATAATTTTTTAGCCACTCATCCAAATATAATTATATATTAAAATTTTAAGGACAGTAATTTTTGATTACTCAAATAAGTTCATTTTTTAAAGAGGAAAGTGACCACTTAAGACCTCCTTTTGGGCCTCTGATTCTCTATACTTGTGCAAGCTTTTTTTTTTTTTCTAATAAGTGAATTATAATGATAACATCTCACATTTATGTATGCTTAAAAAATATTTTATTCATTGACCATACCTACTTTCATATGCCTATTTAGAGACAACTTTAGGGGTTTAATGCTACATGCCATTATATGTGCTTCCATCAATATATCTTTACTATCTTTTCATGGTCTCATATGATTCTATGTTTAGATTATGATATGATTACTCAAATTTCTAAAGAAATATCAATATGTATTTTTCTATTCTCCTCGAACTTGGTTGCATTATTTACATGCAAATAATTGGAATGGGGTTTATATGGTAACTAACATTCCTTTTCCTAGTGTGGTTACAATGAATGCAATGTGATAAAAGGCCACTTCAAATTACACCATATTACTTTCACTATATGAAGAAAGTGTTTATTAATTTCCTAGCTTATGTAGTATCTTTGTTCCACCACACATTAGATATCTCTTGAACCATTTCCTCTTCCTCTCTTTATTTTAACTATAGAAAATATATACTTGTTTTAAATTCTTATAATGCTACTTGGTGATTTTTATTATTATAAAAGTTTACGAGGTTGATAAATCCTTCCAATAAAATATTTTAAATAAGTAGTATTTATATATTTATTCTTATCATTTGTATGATTCAAAGACATAAAAAATTTTAGTCCATAATATTATCTTGAAGTTTCTCATTTTGACCATAGAAGCTTTTTCTATCAACATTTCAGATCACACTTCATGATCCATCATTAGGATGCAGATAGAAAGAGAAGAGAATTGTGATCCATCATTAGGAACATAATTATCTTCTCTTTCTATCTACATCCTAATGATGGATCATGGATTTTGGTTAAAAATATTGATGGAAAAATGTATACATAATCAAATATAAAAAATTCAAGCTAATTTTTATGAGTTCTTGAATAAATATATTTCATGTTGGTTGGGTGATTTTACTTTTACATGTATTCTCATGGTATTTCACATGCAAGTCAAAGTGGGGGTAAAATGTAATGGTGAAAATTACACGAATTATAATTTTTTCCCCTTTTCTAGATATTATTTAAATGTTTTTTATGCAATGATAATTATACAAATTTTATAATCTCTACTAATAGTTTATACATAATTCAAGATTGTGTGCTTCTATCTCTAAAATCACTCCTAAAGACTGATATTAAAGGACTACAATTCATGCATCTCCCACCTTTGATTAGATTCATGATTACTTAAATGATGTAGGTCAAATGTGGAGTTGTAGTAATGACCCATAATATTTTAATTTCCAAATTCAAATTTAGTGTGAACCTTACCCTTTGAACTTAACCTTTATGTGATAAATAGACAAGAATATATATATATATATATATGACCCTTCGAGTTGTATTTAAAAGGTACAAAAATTCATTTTAGAGTCACCTAGTACCTATAAAAGAATCTAATAATGTAACTGTGTGCAGTGAAATTTTTAACTCTAAATATGCAAAAACTAACTAAAGAATGCAAGATAAAACCTACACTAAACCACCTCAAGATTGGGCTACATTAAACCAAAATAAACGGAAGATAAAAACACAAATGATTATACCTTTATTTGTGTTGATCCTTGGTTGGCCCTTGATAATATTGTTGATGTGTGCTCCTTGGATGGTAAGCTTGCAATGATGGTGGGTGAATGCAATAATGGATTCTAGGATGCAAAAGCAAGTGTTAAGATGGCTAAAATTCTTGAAGAACACAAGTGTGGTAATGAATGCATAAGATCATTGGCTCAAGAGTTATCTAGATTCATAAGCTCATAAGTTCTAAGATCATTAAATGAATGAAAAAGGTGGCTATTTATAGAAGAATTTGAATTCTCTAGAGGATTCAACGGTCAAAATTGAGCCACCATGGCGAAAATGGAGGGCTATGGTGAGTTGAGGACTCACAAGCCCTCACATCTTGCCATGTGGCGGATGAAGTGGCCAAGGACATGGTGAGATGGAAAGTGTACAAGGTGACATGGAAAAGGACATGTGGTCTCAAGGTACTTGCAAGTACATTGGGATGGGAGAGGATTTCCTCAAAAAGGTATTCCTTGGCCCCATATGGGGTTGAAAGTGACAAGTGAGGACTTTTAGAAAGTCCACCCTTGTCACCATGGGGATTGGAGAAGGCATTGGAGGAATAAAAGTGAATTTAAAATTCACAATCTTGGGAGAGACCCATGGATAAGACAAGGTCTTCCAATAGGAGGTCTTTGTTGATGTGCCTAATGTGACCTTTGAGAGGTCATGGGGAAGAAAAATGAATGGGGGGAATAAGTGTGAATTTTTAATTCACATGGGGAAGAGGTCAACCCAAAAAAGGTAAGTACTAAGAGAGGTTGACTTAAGGACATGCTAGAAAAGGTAAGTGATTAGGAAAAGGATTGTGCAAATAGGTGATTAGGCTAATTAATGACGATTAGATGAAAGTGGATAAATATGGAGGATGTGACATTAATCCTAATTAAGGATATGCATATCTTAATGAGGGATTAATTAGATTAACCCGGATTATTGGAAAGGTTATGGAGGATGGGACAAGAAGAGAGAAAAAATGAATTAAAAATTGAAAAGGATAATTTGACTAAATTAAATAAATTGATTGATTTATTTAATTTAGAGAGGAAACGGTAAAGGATAAAGTATTTAATTAAATAATTTTGGGAAAGGGGATAATATTAATTAAATATGTCATTTAATTAATATAGATGGATTAAATGAATAAGTGATAGGATTTTGACCATATGGAAGTGGTCAAATTTGGATGTTTATATTTTGCACCTAGAAGAAGATGGTTAGATTGAGGATGATGCCCCAGTCATTCGAGGAGTGAATAGGAAGAAGGATGATAAGAGTGAAGATGAAGATGAGGGATGGATTCCCTCTTGAGAGGACATGCGGGTTCATGAGAACACAGGTGTTCTCTCGAAATGAATGAGATGACGAAAGGGTAGATGGGGGGGATAATGCAAAATGAGGGGTAGAAAAGGATGATAATATGAAGAGATAAAGGTAACCACAAATAGATTCAAGGAAAAATATGATGTTGCCCCAGTCAAGCTACAAGCTAGGATGGATTGATGATCGATGTAGTGTTGTTGATAAGGGAAAGATACATCTTGAAACAATACCAGGATAGGGAAGGATACATCTTGATGAGAGTGTTATTGATGAGGGAAGGATACATCCCAAAAAAACACCAAAGGATAGGGAAGGATACATCCCGCTGATGATGATTGATGAGGATGGTGATTGGGTCAAGGCTTGTATCAGGGTTGAGAACAAGACCAAAGATGTGATTATATGATTTGTGCTAGATTGAATGGATTAGGATTGGATGAAGATGAAGATGATGGAGGTAAAAATGAAATGCAATGGAAGAGAAAATGAAATGCAGTCTTAATGCAATTTTCCATTTTTAGAGCACTAATATTTACTATAGCATAAGACACTAGGTACCATGGTATGTAGAACCAAGGCAGATTAGTGTCTAATGCATACAAAAACACAAGAAACAAGGAGGCTATCCCAACACCCCAAATTCACGATGACTTTGGTTGGGCCAAGTATTGGGATAATCACAAGCACAAAAGGATGCCCCAGCGTAACACAAGACCATAGGGATCTTGGTGGATACTACGTGAGATAACCAAGAAGATAGAAACAAAAAAAGAAAAAGATATGACCCTATGTTAACCAGTCAAAACACACCATAATATGATAGATCATGATGACCTTGACAAGTGATGATAGGGAGCTCAGAGGATAAACAAAATGGAAAAAACATCAAAAGATCATAATCAAATTTTAAACGTCCTTTGCCACTAGATCAAAAGGATGGATGTGATTGATGTGGTCTATTAGGAAGGATACATCCTATTGAGACCAAAGATCAATACTAAAAAAAATGATCGACATGACTCAGGATACTTGAAACTGATTAGATCTCGTGATACTAGTGACTTTTTTTTGGGAAGCACTAGCTAGGATAGGACACGATAGGACAACAAGATGACAAGACAACATGATGATGACAAAAGACCCTAAAGACCTAGGAACACAAGAAAAACACACCCTAAAGACCTATGGGACATAAGCATGACACACCCTAAAGACCTAGGGGCTCAGGGGTTGATCAAAGATCAACCTTGCCTACGTGAAAGCACAGACCCCTCGTAGTTCGATAAAAGACCATGGATAAAAGTGGAAAGAGGAAAATGGAGACCTCGATGGATGGTGTAGATTGGATGGACAAATGCCATAGGGGTGGATCAAACAATCAACCTTTCGTACATGAAAGCATAGGGGCCACGTAGTTCGACACAAGGCCAAAAATAGACAATAGAAGATGACAAGACAGACAAAAGAAAAAACCCCTAGGGCGGATCAAATGATCAAACTTGCCTATGTGAAAGTGTAGGGGAAAAATACCAATGAAATACAATGGATAAGGGATGATGAGATTACCGTGATCTAAAGAGATATGTGGATGAATTTGATATGATGAGCCAGGATAGGCTGTGTGGATGGGATGGTCGATATGCCTAAGATGAAGCTCAAGGATGGGATAGTTATCCAAATCGTCGAAAGATGAATGGGGAGGATGAGATGATGGATAGATAAGTGATGAAAAGTGATGAGATATTAGGAAGATGTGAGAAATAGATAGAAATGATGATAGTGTAATGTACGACATTAGATTGCATGGGAGTAGTGTATAGCTAGATACCAATGACAAGGGATTATGAGATAGGAGGAAAATAGAGGTAAAAATATGGATGAATAAAGATGGGGAGATAGAAAGATTCTAGGTTAGGATGGATAGAGGTATACGGATTGGGAAAGATGGATATGAAGATGGAGATGGATGAGATTTTTAGATAGATGGATGGGGGATAAGGATGAAAGGATGGAAAAGGGATAGTGGATGAGAGCATAGGAGGATAAGGATTCGGTAGATGGAAGGGAAGGTAGAGGGAAATGGATGGATTGATAAAGATGGGGAAAAAGATGTTAGGATGGATGGATTGGGAAAGATGGATAGGAATATGGAGATGGATGAGATGTTTAGATAGATGGATGGGGAGATCTGGATGAAAGAATAGAAAAGGACTAGTGGATGAGAGTATAGGAAGAGAAGGATTTGGTAGATGGAAGGGATGGGGAGACAAGGATGGGAAGGATGGGGAGATGGAAAGGATTACTTGGAGGGATGGATGGATGATGTCTCCAAGGACTCTATCACAAATAAGGAGATTCCCGCACTCTAGATGTGGCATGTGTGATGAGGAAAGAGGGATAGCAAAATGGGAGAATAAGGGAATGAGATGTACATAGATAGGATATATGGGTAAGGAATGGAGATGGATGGCGGCATGATTGGATGGACGATGAAGGTAGATGGATGTAGATAATATGTATGGATCTAAAAAGTAGATGGGGAGGATAAGGAATATGATAGTGTATGTATGAGGGGAATATATGCCAAAAGGTGTCTAAAGCATGTAGATATGTTTACCCTTATCTAGGTCAAGATCACAAGGAAGATGGAGGGACTAGATATAGATGGGATATGATGGGTAGGATGTGGAAGATAGACAGATGTAGGATATGGAGGAAAGGAATGTGTAGGTGGAAGCTGCCCTCAATTGTGGTAGTAAATTGGATGGGGGATTTATGCATGATGCCTATTTTCCAGGTTTTCATCATGGTACTTATCCAAGGCACTTGTTTCCAAAGTTTTCACCATTGGATGAATTATTTTCTCTTTACTATTTTCTTTTTTCATTTTTTTTCCCTCTTTTTCTCTTTTTTTTTTCCCTCTTTTTCTGACCTTTTTGGACTAGGATGTGGATGAAGATGGATAAAAATAGGGATATGGATATGTGGGTTTGGAAGATATGTGATAGAGGGGATGGATGAAGGAATCAAACATCAAGTTCTATATGAGAGAATAAGAGCCCATGTGTAAAGTGACCATTGGATGTTGGTAAAACCTTATTAGAATGGGTGGATTATGCAAGGGGATGGATTAAAGGGATTTGATGGGGGAGATATGGGGGATAATGGATGGGGTGTTGGAAAGTGTATGGATGGAATGATGGAGTGGATGTGTGATGGGGGAAGGTGTTCAGGACCAACATTGGCACATGTGGTGGATGTGAAATGATAGGAGGGTTGATGGATGGAGAATGTGGTGATAATGAAGTTTGGGACATAAGGACCCAAAACAAATTTAGGAGATGGAGGAGGCAAATGATTAGCTTGGGGGTTAGAAAATTTGGATGTCGTTAGGGATTTTTCATTTAAAGGCATGGCATCTTTTTTCTTGGGAATCCACATGGTTTTGATTTTTTCTTTAGTGGGCCTTTGTGGCCATTTGGATTGATTTGGATTTTGGATTTGATTTTTCTTTTCTTCAACATGTCTTTTGAAGGGGACATGGGGAGCTTTAGATTCATGTGGATGTTTGGATTTATATATTTTTGCTTTGGCATCTAATGTGTTTTTAGTATCAATGGGATGGGAAGGAGGTGATGGAGGATGGGGAAAAGACGTGGATGGAGTGATAGGGGTAGGATTTTGATGATGGTGTGTGTATGGGGGATGCGAGATAGCATGTATGGAGGGGTACCTTTGTTGGTCCTGATTAGGGATTACAAATTTGTGATGTGTGCTAGGGATAGGTGATGGATGGATGAGAGGATAATCAAGATAGGATGGAGGGGGTGAATTTGGGATATAAGGGCCCAAAATGGACATTGTATATGGAGGATGTATTATGGTGGATGGAGGTACGTAAGGACCCAAAGTAGATGCAGTAGATGGAGGATGAGCAATGGTGGATGGAGGGACATAAGGACCCAAAATGGACTTAGAGGATGAATGAGGAAGATGGACGGTTATTTTGAGGTAATATGATGGAGGAGGGGGGATGGCGACAAATGATTTGGTGGAATGGTGGGAAGTGCCTCTCATTCCTTTAGAAGAGGATCATTTAGGATGCATGGAGGTTGTACCAACATTTTTGGATTGTGATTCTTGGGAGATATATCCAAGACCTTGTGTTCCTGGATGTTCTTTGACCTAGATGGGCTCTAAAGTACCTTGCTCATGAAGGCCTAAACCTTTTCCTTGATAGTTCATGTTCTTGAGCATGTGATCTATGGTAGGATGCTTATTATTTTGGAAGCATGATGTGAGTCCATTAGTAGGAGGAGTAGGAAGGGTGGTGCACATACTTTGTTTTTCTTCTGCAAGAAGACCACCATGAATGTGTAAAGTTTCCAAGGTGATATAAAGGTGGTGTTCGGGTGACAAGGCTAGGAAATGATGGAGAATCATGCGATGGATATGAGGGGATAGAAACATCAAGAGGAATGAGTGATAAGGGATCAAGAGAGGGATTAGATGGTATGACAAGATCTGGATTTGTGGTAGTGGGTGATAAGGGCTCATGAGATGGGGTGGATGAGCTAGTGTGATCTTTAGATGGATTAGATAGGATGGTAGGATCAAGATTCGGGTGAGGAAAGGAATCGTGAGATGGGATGGATGGGGGACTATGATCTTGGGATGGAGTGGATGGGATGGTAGGATCTATATTTGGAGGAGGGGATATTCTTGTATGCTTTGGATCAAGCCCACAACATGGCTCATCGTGTGTGGGAGGCATGGTGACGGAGGAGTGTTGGAGGGAATCCTCAGGTGGGGGAGATAGGAGGATGGAGGATTCATGAAGGTCATGGGATTGAAGTTTGGTAATATTAGGAATAGGAGGAGTGGATTGCATGTCTCCAATGGATTGGATGGATCAAGTAGTATAAGAAGGGGATTCAATGGAATTAATGGGTGTGACGGGCTCAACTATTTGGATGGTGTTAAGAATGGTAATGGTAGTGATAGGTGAAGGATGAAGGAGGGCCTCATCACTAGTGACTATACATGATAGAGTGGGAGGCCATTTTTTCACAACATCAAGATGTGGATTTTGGGATGTCTCTTCTATCATGAGTCCTTGGACAATATTTGGAAGGGATGTAGGATTAGGTGGCATTATGGGAATGGATGGAGGATTAAGGCTGGTTAGAGGACTAGGATTAGGGATTGGTGGATTAGGATTAGATGAGTGGATGGGACTGGATGGAGGAATAGGAGTAGTTGGAGGACTAGGATTAGGGATTGGTGGATTAGGATTAGAGGGAGGATTAAGATATAATGTGGTGAAGGGGGGAGTGATGCAAGAGGATGCAGATGCTAGATTAGGTTGGGAAGATTGGGATGATGGGTAATAGTAGGAAGATGTGGATGATGGATTAGGGTGAGAAGATTGGGATGATGGAGGAATGCAGGAAAATGTGGACATTGGATTAGGATGGGGAGATGTGGATATGGGATTAAGATAAGAGGATGTGGGTGGTGGATTATGATAGGAAGATATGGATGGAGGATTAGGATAGCAATGTGGAGGCTGGATTAAGGTAGGGATATTGGGATGATAGATTATGAGAGGAAGATGTGGATGTTGGATTAGAAGGGGAGGATTGAGGTGGTGGATTACCATAAGGGGACAAAGATGGTGGGTTGGAATAGGAAGATATGGATGATGGATTAAGATAAGAATATGGAGATGGTGAATTAGGATAAGAGGAATATTGGGATGGTGGATTATGATAGGATGACATGGATGTTGGATTAGGATGGGAAGATTGGGATGTGGGATTAAGGTAGAGGTATTGGGATTGTTGATGATGATAAGGATAGGAGTATGGGGAAGGTGGATTACTATAGGAGGATGTGGATGTTGGATAGGATAGAGATTGAGAGTGAGGACATGATCAATATGTCGATGGTGAGGATGTTGGATATTCCTTATCAAGGGTAGCATAAGGACTGTTATTAGATGCAGACGAAGACATGGGGGGATAATTTGGAGTAGTAGTTGGATTTTGGGGGGTGATTGGAAAAAGCTTGCTAGCAATGATAGAATCAAGGGTATCTATATTAAATTCTTATTGATCAACAAGACTTTCGTTATTGTCATCAATGTAGTTAGGATTCCCATTGACTACTATTATTGGTCATGCGAGAGGGGGATACAGATTCATGATGGATACAGAGTAGAAGGAAAGAATAGATGATGGAAGATGAAAAACTAGAGAATAGATAGAGGAAAGATTGGAAGAAGATGGGGGAAAAGATCTTAATATTTGGTTTGATATCAGAAGATCTTGGATATGGATGGACAAAAAGCTCAAATCAGGATTCAGAAAAAGCTCAAATTGGGATTGGATAAAAGCTCAGATTCAGATGATGGGATTAAAGCTCGTATTAGAAGTGGATTGGAGCCTAGATTAGGACTAGATTAAAGCTCAGATTATGGTCTAGAATATTCCAAAGGTGATAGGATTGGGAAAACCAAAAATTAAAATTTTTAATTTTTTTTTTTTTTCGTAGTAAATCACGATTTTAGAGGTCTTCGGGGCGGAATTTGGGGTTGAAAATTATGTTGGTCCTTAAAATTGGGCAATCAAATGTGTTCTATTTTAGGGATTGAACTAGTTCTCTAGGAGACCTTTCCGACGGTGTAAACAGTTCTGAATTTTGAGCACCGAGTAGAAAGTTATGACCCCGACAAGTTGGGGTAAATAAATTCCTAGTTTTTTTCAAAAATTGAATGGTTTGGGGATGGATAGGATGAGGAGGAAATGATTGGATGATGATTTTGGACTGAGGAATATGTAGGATAATTGTGGTATGAAGGATTGACTCTTTGGATGTGATGAACAAGGCAGAAAGTAGCTGAACGAACACCGAAACAGACCTGAATGGAGGGGGCCCGAATGAAGAAGAAAAGGAAGGGACGCCTATTCTAGGGAAGGGATGCCTGTCTAGGGAAGGGTTGCCTATCCAGGGTAGGGTTTCCTGTCCAGGGCAGGGTTGCCTGTTCAGGGCAAGGTCACTTATTTTGGGGTAGGAACGCCCAAACTTGGGTAGGGTCACCCAAATAGACTCTTAGTTTGAAAAATGGTTAAGTGGTACTAATAAATGGACTTCCAAGATGGGAAAACGGTTGCATGGAATGGGTGAATGGGTTCCCAAAATGGGTGAATGAATGTATGAGGCTAGGGAATGACACTCAGAATGGGAAAATGGATTCCTAGAATAGGTGAACGGTTCCTTGAAATAGGTGAATGACTAGTCGAAAAGGAGGAACGATATTTGGAACGGGCAAATGAATATTTGGAATGGCCTAACAAATGGTCAAAATGGGTACACGGACAATCCATATTAGGAAATGACACTCGAAACCGAAAAACGGGTTCTCGCAATAGAGTAAGGGCTAGTGAACGGAGGCTGAAAAAGTTTGTTCGGAGGGCAGGGTCGCCCCTTTAGGGAAAAGTCATCCCTTAAGGGAAAGGTCACCCAAACAGGGGGCAAGGTCGCCCAAATAGGAAAAACTACCAAAATTTTGACTTAGTCAGGGTAAACAACAACTGAAACAAGGGGGCAGGGTCGCCCCTTTAGGGCAAGGTCTCCCATTGAGGGCAAGGTTGCATTTTGAGGGAAAGGTCACCCCTTGAGGGCAAGGTCACCCGTTTCTGAGTGGAGTCACCTATGTGTATTGTTCTGAACCTAACCTAGTCAAAAAAAGTGATGGCAAAGGATAAACAACAAGTAAAAGGCCAAAACTGACTGACAAGCACTGGTTTTTCACAAGAAGATACTTCAAACAACACAAACCTAGTTTTAATATTAAGAGTATGGTCAACACGGTCCTCCATCTAGGCTTAACAAAGGTTGCTAAGGGAGTCCCCGATATACGCACGGTACATGGGGCACAATCGTGAACACTAGTCTGTCACAAGCGTGAGTCAGGAGCAGCCAGCGAGATACTGGGAGCTCAGACCAACTCTTCATGTCTTGTCTAGGTATCACCCTAGCTTTGATGCTCTACTAGACACGATGTGACTGGATTGAGGTACAACTTTTGCCTTCCCCCTTTATATACCCCGTCGGTAACACGTGGTTGGGATCGTCCCTTGGGGTGACAAAATCCCTAAGCAGGTCCCTCTAATAAAATGAAAATGGGTAAAAAAAGGACTAAGTGAGCTATGATTTCTCTTCACTCAGGATTACCAAACAACACAAGGGGATTGGATACGTCAATAGCCCACTTTCAAACAAAGCAAATTTTTTTATTTGATCCTTTAATTAATTCTATGTTCCTAATTTAAAAACAAAAATACAAGACTAATTACATAATGTTTCTCCTCTTGGAAAAAGTATGTTAGTAGTTTAATTTTTGGGTCTTTAGCAAGTGAGCTACAAAATGATAGTATAAAAAAAAAAACACTCAAAACAGGAGTTAGTAGTTCAGAAAATGGAAAAATAGTCAAAAATTGAATTCTGAAATGAAGATTTTGAGTGACTATTTACCTATTTTTACCTCTGTTTCAGGCATGGCCGCCTCTATGTTTTGGGAAAGGTCGTCTATTTTAGGAAAGGTCACCCCTCGTGAGCAAGGTTGGTTGTCCCCTCCTGGGCAAGGTCACCCCTTCTAGGCAAGGTTGGTTGTTCTATAAACCTAAAAATAGTTAGAAAGAAAAAAAGAACAAAACAAAAAGGAAAACAGTCTATGTTTTAGGGCAAGGTCACCCCTCCTGAGCAAGGTTGGATGTTCTATGAACTTGCAAATAGTCAAAAAATAAAAAATAGCAGAACAAAAAGAAAATTAGTCTATGTTCTAGGGAAAGGTCACCCCTCTTGGGCAAGGTTGGCTATTTTGTGAACCTACAAATAGTCAAAAAGGAAAAAATAACAGAATAGAAAGAAAAACAGTTTGTGTTTTAGGGCAAGGTCGCCCCTCCAAGGCAAGGTTGGTTGTTCTATGAACCTGCAAATAGTTAGAAAGCAAAAAAAAGTAGAACAAAAAGAAAAATAGTTTGTGTTTTAGGGCAAGGTCGCCCCTCTTGGGCAAGGTTGCCCCTCCGGGGCAAGGTCGCCTCTGTGCTCTAGAATCTACAAAATTTCAAAAAAATAGAAAATGTGAAAGCAATGGACCCATGAGATGGGTCACACTGGACGTGCCAGAAATGTGATCAGGTGAAATCTACTAGTCTAAAAATGCAAAAAAATAGAATGCAAGAGAAGAAAATGACACATAACACCTCAATATTAGGCTATGTTAAACATAAATAATAGTTCAAGATAACAACAAAGTGATTATACCTTTACTCATGTTGATCCTTGGTTGGCCCTTGATAATATTGTTGATGTGTGCTCCTTGGATGGTAAGCTTGCAATGATGGTGGTTGAATGCAATAATAGATTCTAGGATGCAAAAGAAAGTTCTAAGATGGCTAAAATGCTTGAAGAACACAAGTGTGGTAGTGAATGCACAAGATCATTGGCTCAAGATTTCTCTAGATTCATAAGCTCATAAGTTTTAAGATCATTAATGAATGAAAGAGGGGGCTATTTATAGAAGAATTTGAATTCTCTAGAGGATTCAATGGTCAATATTGAGCCACCATGGCCAAGATGGAGGGTTATGGTGATTTGAGGACTCAGAAGCCCTCACATCTTGCCATGTGGCGGATGAAGTGGCCAAGGACATGGGGAGATGGAAAATGGTACAAGATGACATGGAAAAGGCCATGTGGTCCCAAGGTACTTGCAAGTACCTTGGAATGGGAGAGAATTTCCTCAAAAAGGTATTCCTTGGCCCCATATGGGGTTGAAAGTGACAAGTGAGGACTTTTAGAAAGTCCACCCTTGTCACCATGGGGATTGGAGAAGGCATTGGAAGAATAAAAGTGAATTTAAAATTCATAATCTTGGGAGAGACCCATGGATAAGACAAGGTCTTCCAAAAGGAGGTATTTGTCCATGTGCTTGATGTGACCTTTGAGAGGTCATGGGGAAGACAAATGCATGGGGAATAAGTGTGAATTTTTAATTCACATGGGGAAGAGGTCAACCCAAAAAAGGTAAGTACTAAGAAAGGTTGACTTAAGGAAATGCTAGAAAAGGTAAGTTATTAGGATTAGGATTGTGCAAATAGGTGATTAGGATAATTAATGACGATTAGAGGCAAGTGGCTAAATATGGAGGATGTGACATTAATCCTAATTAAGGATATGCACATCTTAATGAGGGATTAATTAGATTAACCCAAATTATTGGAAAGGTTATGGAGGATGGGACAAGGAGAGAGAAAGAATGAATTAAAAATTGAAAAGGATAATTTGACTAAATTAAATAAATTGATTGTTTTATTTAATTTAGAGAGGAAATGGTAAAGGATAAAGTATTTAATTAAATAATTTTGGGAAAGGGGATAATATTAATTAAATATGTCATTTAATTAATGTAGATAGATTAGACGAATAAGTGATAGGATTTTGACCATATGGAAGCGGTAAAATTTGGATGTCTACAGTAACATTAAAGAAACATTATATAATGTTACAAATTCCGTCTAAATGCATCTATTATTTCACATGAGTTTTTCCATTCAATGGATTACTTCAAGAATCTAGGTATGGTTCTCAAACTCAACATTTTGAAAGCCTATGATAGAGTTTCTAGGAAATTCCTTTTTGTAGTTTTGGAAAAAATTGGAATTAGGGGTAAAATTCTTAAATTAATCAAAGAGTGTGTCTCCACTACTAGCTATACTATTTTGCTTAATGGTATCCAAAAGGGAAAATTTTCCTATGGAAGGGGCTTGAGACAAGGGGACCCCTTCTCCCCATATTTTTATTATGGTTACTAAAGTTCTAGGTCGAAAATTATAGAAAAAAATAGAAAGAGGTCTCCTTCAAGGGATTAGAGTTGATTCCTCTCTTCATTCGGCTTCTCATGAATAGTTTGTTGATGACACAATTATTTTTGGTGTTGCCTCTATTGTTGAATAAACTAGATGGAAATATATCCTCCAAGAGAATTTAACAGCCTTAGGCTAGTATATAAACTACACCAAGAGTAAAGTGTACTTCTTTAATACAAATCAATAGGTGAAGGAAAGAGTTATAAGAATACTTGAATGCCAAGCGGCGATTATATCTGATGTATACCTTGGTCTACCTTTATGTACAAAAAATATTCCTAATTCCTTTTGGAATGGTATCATTGAGTGAATTCAGAAAAAGCTAGTGGGTTCGAAAGGGAAGCTACTTAGTCAAGCAGGTAAGGTACAACTTTTGAAGGCTTCTCTCCAAAACATTTTGGTGTATTTCCTTTCACTCTTTAAGATGCCAATTTTTATTATGAGAAAGATTGAGAAAATTCAAAGGAATTTTCTCTGGATAGGTATGGAAGAAAAGGAAAGAATTACATTGGTCAATTGGGAAAAGGTTTGTTCCCCTAAGAAATTTGGGGGTTTTGGAATTTGGAAACTAAATATGTTTAACAAGGTTCTTCTTCTTTAATATACTTGACGATGGTGAGCGGGAATGGAATTCAAATTTTCTCTAGTGATGGCAGAGAAGATGGTTCAATGGTTCTAGGGGCTCCAACCTGCATCATTGGAGTTTTATTCGTTGTTTCTTGGTCTTCTTGGAATATTTGCTATAGGTGAGTATTTGGCTGCTCTGTCTGTTGGTTTGTGGTGTTTTGGTTGGCTTTCGAGGGCCTCTGTTTGGGGGCTAGTCTTTTATGCCCCTGCTTGGTTTCACTGCTTAAGCCTGTCGGGGGATGATTTAGTGGTTTTTGAAGGTGGGTCAGCTAGGGAGTTGACCTCTATTTTTCTGCCAGCATGGGTGAATGGCTTTTCTCCACAACTGTTGGGCCTTCTTTGAAAGGTGTTGTTGAGGTGATGGATTTGATAACTATGTTGATTTCCTTTTTGTCTAGTGGTTTGGTGGTTGTGGTCGGTTTGGCAGAGGTGGTATCCTCTCTTTCCATGGAAGTGATGTCTTTGGAGTTTTTTTCCCCTTCAAGCACATGTTCCATTCTAGTGAGCTTTTCAGCTTCTTTCTCCTCAGAACAGGCCATGCTTTTACTGGTGTCGTCCCTAGTTTCGCTAGTGCCATTTTGGTTGTTGAAGAAGTTGTTGCTTTTTGGTTGGTCCCTCCTTTGTTTGGGTGGGTGGTGCCTTGTGCCTATGTTTTCTTGATGCTCCTCTATTTGCTATGCTTGATTCTTGTCCCTATTGTGATTGGGAGCTTTTGTGTTTCCTTTAGCAGAGATAAGTTTTATTTTCTCAACAATTTTTGTTGCCTGGTGCTTTCCCCGGTTGTAGCTGGGTGTTGTTGGGTTTCCTGTTGCACTACTTATAGGATTTGTCTTGGCTTCTTGAGCTTGTGTGTGGGATTGTTTGTACGCCTGGAGGGTGGCCTGGGTGTGGGTTTGAGTCTTGTTCTTATGATGAGGACCCTGCTATATTTTTTGTTGTTGTGGTCTCTTTGTTTCGCTTGGTTTTGTTTGTGCTTGATGGGATCTCCCCATGTTTTGTTTTGAGAGTAGTGGGTTCTTGGTTTTCTTGGTTCTGCATGTCTTTTTTTGGTTTGTGCATTTGGTTTGTTTTCCCTTTGGCTGGTTTCATAGTTTCTCTTAGTGCACTCTCATGGAGGGGTCCCTACCCTGTTTCCTTGCTGATGGTTCCTAATTTTGCTACCTTCAACCTTGGTTTGTTTATGGGTCTAATTTCTCTTCGAGTGGCCTATTCGTTGACAATCTTTAAAGGTGTGGTTATTTCCAATATCTCATGCATTCTATTGTTTGAAGGGTTGTACCTTATAGTTTGGATGCTTCTCTTGCCTATGGTTGCTAAGATTGTCCTCTCCACTAGAGTGTGGGATTACTTCTTGGCTCTACAAAATGTGTCTACTATGGAAGTGGAGACCTCTCCTATTGTGGTGGAGACATATCCTATCGAGGTGGCTAAGGATTTTGAGGGTGTGGTGGTGCTCTTGCTCTTTTAGCTTGTCCTCTCCTCTACAACTCCTTTTGAGGTGGTGTCCACTCCTATTGAGGTGGAGTTTGGGTGGTCTGGAGAGTATTTGTTGTTGTGGAGAGGATTCTCTTAGTGACTCCTCCTATAGAAGTGGAGAGGCAAGTGGAATGGTGTGGATTACTTGATCCACTTGCATTCCTACTATTTTTGTCTCAAATATGAGTTCTTTGAATGAAAGGTTTGTTGTTGGATGGATGTATTAAGGATCATGGACCTGTCAGGGATTAAACTACTGGTTGGGGAGTGTATTCTATAGTGGCTATTTCAAAAGGGTTTGTTGTACTAGATGTAAGGCTTGTTTCTCAAGTGACCTGTCTACCCTTAAGGTTGTGGCTATTGTTGATGGTTGTTGTGGTGCAGCTTTGCAAGTGGCTTGTTGGTTTGTTTTAATTTCCATGAAGATTGTTTATCTTATAATCAGTTTGGATTGTATATTGACCTATGTGAAGATAAGAAGAAACAAGAAGATCAAGAAGGACTTGTTTGGATTCTGATTGAGGTGGTGTTTTGGGATGGATTTCGCTCCTCAAAGTGTTGTTGGGTTCTCTCACTTCTCTTTTGTGGTGGGGAGTTTTGATGTGTTGATTTTTCTCAATATCTAGGGTTGGTGCTCAACTAGTGTTTTCATTTAGGTGGTTCTTCTTATGGTATATGCTTCCTTCTATAGTGATGGAGAGGTAAGTAAGTTGATGGGGGATCTATACTCCATCAGTGCTAATGTTTTTTTTGGTTTAGAATTGGTTGCTCTGAGAAACAAGCTCAATGTGGGATGATTCTATGAAGGAGTGTTGATAGGCTTAGTTATTTTCTGGTGGTTTTGGTTTTTGGATCCTCTTAATCTTGCTTGTATGGGTTTGAAGTATAGTTTATCTTACCCACCCTTGGGGTGGTTGCTATTTTAGGCTATTGTTTTGTTTGCTTGGAGGGTGGACTGTTGGCCTGTTGGATTTGAATTTGGTTCTCTAAGAGTTAAGATTGTTGTGTGATGGTTGTCTCATGATTTGTTGGTTTCAAAATGTTTTGAAATTTGTAATAATTGGTTAGAATTTTAGGTTGTTTTTCCCACCCTTGGGGAGGTTATGGCGATTGGGTGTTGTGTTGCTGCATTGTGGATAGTTGTTTGGATTGTTCTATTAGCTATGAGGTGTAATCATGTGGTGGAAGAATATGTAGGTATCCATTGAACTCATGTGTCATGCCATGCTGGGTGCTACCTTAGGACTTATCTTTCTACTCAGGTTATATGGATGCTTTGAATGTGTTGGTGCTTAGTTTTATTATCCCAAATTGCTATTTCATGAGAACAATGTTATGGTTTCGTACCTATTGGACTTTGGTTAGCCTCATAAATGGTTTGCACACTATTTTGGGGATTAATTTGGGGATTTTGTTTTTTATTATGCTAATGATGGTTTTGTGGTTGCAATTTTGGTTACTTGGCCTACGTGCCATTTTGATGTTGTTCTCTAGTGGGGGCTGGTTTTGTTCTTCCCAACCTATTTCTCAGTTTGTTGTTTTGGCTTTGTACCCATGGGATCAGGGCCCTTTCCCTACTTATCTAATAAAAAACAAGGGTCTTCTTTCAAAAATGGGTTGATTCTTCTTGCAAGGGAAGAAAGATTGGACCAAAATTTTGAGTATAAAGTACATGGGTAATAATGCTCCCTTATATTTCCTATCCTCCTAGGATTGGCCTTAAGGTTAGGCTATTTGGAACAATATTGTAAAAACTAGGGGGATCTTGAAGCGGGGAACTAGAAGAAGAGTTGGGAATGGGAGGGCTATTGGCTTTTGGGATGATGCTTGATGTTTTGGTCCTACTTTAGCTTTGGTGGCCTAACTTAACCTAATCAGGAATGACCTTTAACATCTTTATGGTTCCAATCTCTATAATTATGTTGATTGGTTTGGAAGGATCTCTAAATAGAGAGATTTTAAACAAGTGGTTCTTGACTTGAGAGAAAGAAAAGGAGGTAGTATGTTGGACTCTTTCGAGTTATTTTCTAATCTCTATGCTCTAATTGGAGATAGTAGTCTATTTTCTCATGAGGATGAAGATGAGTGGATTTGGAGTGATAACCCTACAGGGGTCTTTTCGATAAAATCAACTTATAACAGTTTGGAACTTCCCTCCTTAACTCCTAAAATTAATTGGATTAATATTTGGATTGCTAAATTAATTCCTAAAATCAATTGTTTTTGATGGTCAACAATGTATGGAAAAAATATTACTATTGATGTGCTCAATAGGAAAGGATTTTAGTTTGTTAAAAAATGCTCCTTGTGTTTGGCTATTGAAGAGAGCATTCCCCACCTAATCCTCCATTTCCCTTTTTCTAGAGAAATCAAGTCCTTGGTGCTGCAAAACCTACTAATCTTTTGGGTTTTCTGTAAGAACCCTACTAGTTCTAACTGTAGCCAACTAAATAATGAATGATAAATGTTTGATTTTTTTTGGTGGTTTTTGTAATTTTGTTTGTTTTGGAATAATATATGATTTTTTTGGTATTTTTTTTGAAATATAAGCCAAAAAATAAATGACAATAAATATATGCAAATGCAAAGTAATAGGGAAGCTAATGCTGCAAATGAAGCTATCTTATTATTAGATTAACTCTATAGGCCTTTTACATAGAAATCCATACCCAAAAGTCAAGAAGATAGTTTTATTGAATTCTAGAAATTATGACAACAAACTGCAATTTCATTTAAAAGTTTGATCTTCCTCCTAGGATGATTTCTCCACATCAAAATTGATCACAAATGCCTTCTATAGCCTGGATGACAACAATGGAGGAAATGAGAGCCTAATATGCAAGGCATTTTTCCCTTGGATTCACATGCCTTGAGCAAGAGATAGTATGACTAGCAATAAGGAAGTTGTATGGCCCTGGTAAATGTGCCCAATAGCTAATAAATGCATCCCAAGATGTTGTACAACCTCACAAAAATATATGCTTCAAATTTGGTCTAAAACCCTTGCAAAAACCTTCACCAATCTGCTCTATTTTAACTCCTGGGTGAAGCCAAATCCCTTGAAATTCTTTAGATGATCTTGCACACCCTCAGATTGCTCAAACAAAGAAGAAGACATGTTCTTCAATTATGGTATGAAGAAAAACAACTAAAACCCTTCGTCTCAAAACTTGAATTCCAAGAACTCACAAAAGAAAACTAATAAATGCTCATAATAATGAAGTTGATTTGCTCAAGAGTCCTTTATATACTTCTCCAATATAAGTCGATCCCATGATGTGCCTTTTTGATCATTTAAATGATATTTTAATATTTACCTTTGTTGACTTATATTATAATCTCATAATTGGGTGTACTTTTCATAGTCATTAATGATTCATTAAGTCTAAAATGGCCCCTCTTTAATAAAGTGCCAATATAAACTTATATTATGCTTTTTAATGATTAATTATTAATAAATTCACCTTTATTAATAATTAAATAATATAACTTGCCCAATAATCTTTATTCCTCTAAGCCAACTGAGAACTAGGATCGACACTAAAATCACCATATGTCGAGATGCCCTACTATATATAGTAACATTGATTTCTATTGCCTAGATGACTTACTATAAATAGTAAGTATGCCAATTTGAGTCCAAAAACCTTTGCGAAGGCCAAATCCTAAACCAAACAAAGCAATGGAGATAAGTAATGTCACCATTGACCAAGTAACTGCCTTAGAGGACCCTCTATCCATATCCATTAGCCTACGAGGTCAAAATAATAGGCTAAGCCTTCTATAACTTGAACTGGCTAAGAAGGGGACATTACAGTCCACCCTCCCTAAAATTATGTGTCTCCAAGCGATCTCAACTCCAGATGCTATAAAATATCCTCTCTCTCCCATGTAGCATCCTCTATTGATAAGTCCCTCCACTTAATCAAGTATTCACTAATGACCCATCTCCATAGTCATTTCTCAGTGAAATCTATGATGGCCTCAATTACTAGGATCAATTTCCCCTCATCATCTAGGGGTGGTAAAGATAAAGAGGGAACTATGTGGTGTCCTAAATCCTTCTTGAGGTGTGACACATGGAACACATTGTGCACCCTGATATCTATTGATAAATCCAACTCATAAGCCACCTTGTCTATCCGCCTGATAATTCTGAATGGCCCATAGTATGGAGGCTTGAGTTTCTCTAAACCAGTCTTCTTGAGAGTGGACTGATGATAAGGCTGCAACATAAGATACACCATATCCCCAACCTCAAAAGATTGCTCAACCCTCCTCTAATCAACATATTGCTTTTGTTGATTTTGTGCCTTTTGAACACTCTCTCTAAGAGCTCTCATAATATCTTGGTTCTCCTATAATAGATCCCCAGAACTAGGAACTCTGTTGTAACTCAACAAAAGATCAAGGAAGTTGGGTGCATCATACCCGTACAACACCATGAATGGTTTCATCTAGATAGACATATGGTAAGTGGAATTATAGAAATAATCACAAAGATGTATCCATTTTACCCAAGCCTTTTTCTACCTAGCTATGTAGTTCCACAAGTATCCCTCCACCCACTTATTCACAATCTCAGTCTGTCTATCTATCTGTGGATGGTAGCTAGTGCTCAGAGTAAGTTTGGTCCCACAAAGTCTAAATAAATCCTGCTAGAAGTGACTCATGAACTGATTGTCCCTGTCGCTAAAAATACTCTGAGGTAAGCCATGCATGTAGCCTGAATACCTCATAGAAATTTTTTTTTTCTACCTGTGTAGCTTTAATCAAAAAAAATTGAGCATACTTCGTGATCCGATCAATAACCACATATATACAATCTTTTCCTTGGGCTTTCAACAAGCCCATGATGAAATCCATAGACAAGCATTCCCACTTCCTATCAAGAATTGGAAGTGGTTGTAATAACCCTGTAGGATAGGTATGCTCCTATTTATTCTACTGACAAACATGGCACTCTCTAACATATTGAAGAACATCTGACTTAATACCTTTCCAAGTGAAACTCTCCTGTATCTACCTATAAGTTTAAAAAAACCTAGGATGTCCTACCATGGGCACATCATGAAAGGTTCTCAACACTTTGTTCTTCATTTCTAATCCTGGGGTCAAGAAAATTCTCCATTTATAAATGATAAGCTCATTTACAATGGATTGCCTACTATCCTACACTGAACCCTCAAAAATGTTGGAAGCCCAAGAGTCTTTTTCATACTCCACTATAATCAGATGTCTCCAATCCTCTGAAATATCAACCATGGAGCTCAAATGTGGTCAGCGAGAAAAAGCATCAACAATAATATTTCAAGTCCCTTTCACATAGGCAATGTTAAAGTCATATGATTGCAACATACTCACCCAATTCTAATGATGATCATTTTGATCTCACTGTCCTAAGAAATGTCTCAAGTTGTTGTGATCTATCTTAACACAAAATTTTCCACCAACAAGGTACTGCTTGAATTTATCCAACGCATGCATGATGGCTAACATTTCCTTGTCATATATGTTATAGCCTCTCTCAATTCCCCTTAGGCTTCCTGGTTTAAAAAGCTATCGGGTTCTTATCCTACATAAGATCTGCGCCAATGCCCTCACCGAAGGCATCACACTGAAGCTTGAAGGGCCTAGTAAAATCTAGTAATGAAAAGACTGGACATGTAGTCATCAACTGTTTAAACTTATCAAAACACTCCTAAGCCTTGGGAGTCCAAACAAATACTCCCTTCTTCGTCAAATATGTAAGTGGTGCAGCATGCCATGAGAATCCACTAACAAACTGACGGTAGAAGGCACACAAATCCACAAAAACCCTGAGCTCAGTAAGAATCTCAGGAGTAGGACACTCAATAATAGCCTGGACCTTGTATAGATCCATGCGTACTCCATCTATACTAATGATGTTTCCCAAATATAGCAACTCAACCATGCCCAATGCACACTTGGACTCCTTGGCATATAAGGACTATGTATCAAGTATACCCAAGATTGTATCTAAATGAGCTAAATTCTCCTCCCAAGATCTGATGTATACCAAAATGTCATCAAAGAATACTAGTACATATCTCCTTAACTTAGACTGGAAGACCCTGCTCATGGTGGATTGAAAAGTGGGAGGTGCATTGGTTAAGCCAAAAGACACAACCAAAAACTCATAGTGTCCATAATGGAATCTAAATGCAGTCTTCTCTATGTCCTGCTCTTTGACTCAGATTTTGATGGTACCATAATCTCAAATCTATCTTTGAGAAGAAACATGCTCCATGAAGCTCATAAATCAACTCATCTATATGAGGTATGGGGTACCTGTTCTTAATTGTTCTCTTATTCAGCACATGGTAGTCTATGCACATCCTAAATGAACCATCCTTTTTCTTCACCAAAATAATCGATGAAGCAAAGGGTGACTTACTCGACCTGATGTGTCCCATAGCAAGAAGCTCATTAATTGTCTTTTTAATTTCATCTTTAAGCCACTTTGGGTGCTTGTAAGGGGTAATCATAATGGGCTTAGCGACCTCCTCCTATCTGTAGGTCTAGTGGGTGGAATGTCAGTAAACACTTTAGCACGTGTTTAATTCTAAGCTCCTAAACATCTGGGTGATATACTGGATTTTGTTGCTCCTCCTATGTTGGCATCAAGATGCACTCTGCAACCCACTCAACCATGTCATGATGAATGAGTTTCTTCATCTATCTGAAAGATATCATCCTCAAACTATTGTTCATGATGGATTTCAATACATGTGTCTCCCCCTCAACCTTAAACTTCATCTCCATCTCATGAAGATTAATGGTGAACTCACCAATAGCATGTAACCACTTCATGCCCAAAACTACATCTATATCTCCCATGTTAACAACATATAAATCCACCTTAAAATTGTAGTTGTTAAGGCACATGGGGAGGTCTAAAATCATTCTCTCACACTTGAGAGTATAACCATCAGCTACCTTAACTCTTATACCCTCACACTCTTCAGTTTGAAATGCCACATTTTGCAACCAACCATGCATCTATAAAATTATGTGTGGCACTTGTATCAAGCAATGAGATGACCTTTTTACCATCTAAGAGTCCACACATCATAAAGGAGCCTTCCTTTTGCATGCTAGAAAGATAAGCTTCTTGTAGCTTCATTTCTTCCTCATTTTCTTCTTTATTTTCTAATTTTTCTTCCCCTAACTCCTCTTGAGTAGCTTGTTGGTCTGTCATATCAGTCAACTATTCATCCTCATAATACCACTCCATTTTCCCAAATTTCCCTTTAACCCTTAAGGGAAAATCATGTTTATAATCATATGGACCCTTACAATAAAAAAACAACCTTTTCTTTTACAAATCATTAAGAGTCTCTTGATCCAAAGGAGCTGCAAATTTTCCTTTTGACTCAAATTTTTCTGCCTTCTTGGAAGATGACTTGCTATCTTTCGAAGAGGAAGATTTCTTAGGAATAAACTTGCTACAAGCTGTTGCAAGTTCCATACTACGATCTTTTTGCATAGCCTCTTGCAAAATAGGGGGATAAAATGTTTTGATCTATCCTCTCATGGGTTCATATAAGCCTTCAATAAACAATATGACAAGTCTCCTCTCTGATATACCTGTAAACATGACTAGAATTTTCTAAAAGTCACTTATGTAGGATTCTAAACTGCCCACTTGTCTAAGTTGAGCAAGCTTCTTAAAATAGAGTTCTGGATCCTTTTTATTAAAGCGCTCAATAATCCTATGTGTGAAATCCTGATAGGTATTAACAAGATGATATTGTAGGGTGAAAATACCATGATTCCACCAATCATGAGCTAACCCATCAAGATGAAAAGTAGAAAACCTGATAGCCTCATCCTCCTACATGGGTCTCAATCATAAATAGTTATCCAATTTCTGCACCCAAGATCTCATAGTGCACTTGTCACTACCATCAAAGTGAGGCAATGAAATCCTGCTCACAACCTGTTGGAGGTCTCTATTAACCTATGGCGATGCTGGTGCCTATGGCGCCCTATGCTCAACTCTACCTCCACTTCTAGGTTTCTTAGCATCCAAAAACTCATGCAAATTCAAGTCCTGTCTAATTTTAGGAGAGAGTGTCATATATGCTGCATAGTTTCTGGTAACATCAACAACTAAAAGAGCATAGGGTGTTTGCAACTCTAGTTGAGGAGCCTGCTACTCCACTTCCTATACTGGAGGAATATCCCTAGTAATAAAAGTAGGTTGGTTGGGCCTACGCTTAAAACCACTAGAAGAAGAATTCTGATGAACTATCACAAGAGGCTGCTCTACCCTTGTAGTGCCACTAGCCTGTCCTACTTGAAACACCCGCTATTGTGAAATAAACTATCTCATGGCACCCATAAGCTAAGACATCATATCCATCATATTTCCATGCCTCCTCCTAAACTCTATCTCAAGACTCACTCACCTAGCACGTTCCTTTCCTGTGTCCTTAGGTGCCTCCTTCAGAACCTCTTTGTCTTCCATAAGACTTGTAATACTATCATCACTATCATTGGAGCTAGACCTATGTATGCCTAAGATACCTAAAGCTCTATCACCCTTAGGAATCGGGGTGGTTCCCAATGACCTATTCCTCTTCCTCTGGTATAAAATAAATTATCTCCACTCATGAAATCTAATACTGCACATGCTAGTAGGATAATTGCTCTGATACTAATGTAAGAACCTTGTTGGTTCTAACTGTAGCCAACTGAATACTAAATGATAAATGTTTGTTTGTTTTCTGGTGGTTTTGCATTTTTTTTTGTGTTTTGGAATAATATATGATTTTTTTTTTTTTGAAATATAAGCCAAACAAGAAATGACAAGAAATATATGTAAGTGCAAAGTAACAAGGAAGCTAATTCTGCAAATGAAGCTCTATCTTATTATTAGATTAACTCTATAGGCCTTTTACATAGAAATCCATACCTGAAAGTCAAGCAGATTATTTTATTGAATTCTTGAAATTATGATAGCAAGTTGCAATTTCATTGAAAAGTTTGATCTACCTCCTACGATGATTTCTTCACCTCAAAATTGATCACAAATGCCTTCTATAGCCTAGACGCCAACAATGGAGGAAATGAGAGCCCAATATGCAATGAATTTTCCCTTGGATTCACACGCCTTAAGCAAGAGATAGTATGAATGGCAATAAGTAAGTTGCATGACCCTGGTAAATGTGCCCAACAATGCAACCCAAGATTTTGTACGAACTCACAACAATATATGCTTCAAATCTATTTTGAAACCCTTGCAAAAACCTTCACCAATCTGCTCTATTTTGACTCCTAAGTGAAGCCAAATCCCTTGCAATTCTTTAGATGATCTTGCACACCCTTAGATTGATCAAACAAAGAAGAAGGCCGAATGTTCTTCAATTCTGGTATGAAGAAAAACAACGGAAACCCTTGGTCTCAAAGCTCGAACTCCAAGAACTCATAAAAGATAAATAATAAATGCACTCATAATAATAAAGTTGATTTGCTCAAGAGTCCTTATAAATGTTTGGGGATTGCTACCATCAACGAGGTCAAAGCTACTACTTGGTATGGAATAAAGAGGCCTAAAGAGCTTGGGTATACAAAGGTGACTCTAAATTGATAATTGATACCCTAAAAGGTGAGGTGGAACCCCCTAGAAGATCAAAAATCTGGTTAAGAATTCCATAATAAACTCTTTTGAATTATATTCCCTACAACATATTTTTAGAGAAGGTAACAAAGTTGCAGCTATTTTTTCAAATTTGGGACTTCTCAATTTATAGTGGCTCTTTTCGAAATCTGAGAATCTTCCTCAAAGGATTAAAAGGTGGTCTTTGAGGAACGTTGGAGAATTGGAGGTGAGAAATTCAACTCTATTGGTGTTAATGGAATCACAAGCAATATTGAAGATGTAGTTTAAGGTCAAGTCTTGTGCTCGAAGAAGACTTTTCTTCTCTCACCTCTTTTTAAATTCAAATTATCCTACATGAATGAGGAAGTGTAAGTGGAAATATTGGATAAAAATAATTAGGAAGGCTTTTCTTACATCAAATTCATTAAATTTACTTATTTTGTGGGGTTCTATATTGTGGCCAGCTTGTAAGATCGAACTGCTAGGAAAAGGAAGTGATCATAGTCATTTGATTTGGATTTTAAATGATCAATGTCATTCTAAGGAGTCCTCAATCTTCAATAATAATAATAATGATGATAAGGATAGGCAGATAAGGATTAACCTCCCCACAAATATTTTTTAAGGAGTAATCATTTCAATTCAAACGTGTTGAAAGCAGAGGTAGGTATTGATAAGACAAAGTATATTATTAAGGTCAGAAGATTTAATTTTTTAATGGCCATTGGTTTTTGAAGTACATTAATAGGGCCCAATTATATGATTTTGATGTCACTTATTGAAAGGTGTCATTTAAATTATTCCCCAAACCAAAGAAGGGTTTTAAAAATTTTATTTAATGTGATGATCAAGGACATCCCCACAGGGTGCTGCCACAATAATGGGTTACACATTTTGGGACATCCTGATTTTTGTTGAAATCACATATTTTTAGAAAATATAATGATTTAAGACTTAAAAAGGTTCCATTTTAAGGGTTTTAATTGAAGAGGGTTTGATCAAACCCACTTATATCAAACCCCCTTGGATAGAAAGCCACTAGTTTTAAACCATACCTATAATGGAGTCTCCTCTACACCTATCAAAATGCTGATAAAAAACCACTTTTGATTTACCTTTTAGGGGATCAAATTAATTTATTTAAAATTAATTTTTTGTAAACATGTAGTCCTTATTATAAGCTTCCCAAAAAGTATAATTTTAAATATATTTAATTTTATTATTATATTTATTTTTTATTTCTTGTGAATGTAGGTTTTTCAATGAACATCGAGGTCTTTATTTCACACATACGAAAAAAAAGGAAAAGAGAGAAACAAAATTCTTAAAAATCCATGTACACTAGTTATTGATGTTATTATTCCAACAAAAAAAGAATAAGTTAATTCAAATGATTACAAAAAAAATTATGCAGCCGAAAGTATAATATATCCAAATTATAATTACTCTGAATTAGAAAATTAATTTAAAAATATATATGCAACAAAAAATTATGAAAAAATATCCATCCCCTAGATAATGGTGTGAAAACATTATATTTTAAAAATTATAATTTTATGGTTTCTATAAAAAAAGTTATGCAGTTGAAAGTAAGCATCAGTTTTTGAAAATGATGGTTGGTAAAAAAAATAAGTTAATAAAAACTACATAAAATAATTCACAATTTATTTTTTAATTTTTTTATAAAATATAATTAGATTCTCAATACAAAATATCACAAATCACTAGTTTGATTCATCTTCAAATTCTTAATGGTTTAGCTTCTATAGGCGTACGAAAGTGAAGATCTGGTGAAAAATATTGATTTCAATGTCAAGTTTGGCCAAAAAATGTAACCAATTATTTTGGGATCACCCCACACAAATTCTAAGTGGTGAAGAAAGATGGAAAGGATCTACCTAAAGATACATATGGCCTTGAAGTATGATAATGATATAATTAAAAAAAGTTGTAGATCATTCTAGAAATAGGAAAGGTGTGGGTTCCTAAATTTTGTTTGTGGGCTCATATAAACTGTTACTACCTGAAAGGGGATTATTTTGGTGAGCAATTCATTGAATTTTTTGAGGAGGGTGGGAATAGAATTTTTAAGCACAAAAACTATCTTGGGGGGTCCTAGAAAAAGGTATAAGCCATTATCCTATGTGGACCTCTACACCAAAATGTGGATCTTTGGCGGCTCTTTAAAGATGCTAGTATGTCCCATTTTTTCATGGCTATGAGGAGTTTTAATGATGATCACACACCAAAATTTTATCTCTTGGAGGAAAGATAGAGTAAAGATAGGAAGTATTATGCTTTTTTTAATGCCAAAGATTATTGTGAAAGCAACTAGTCTAGAATGTCAAGGTGTGAAAGTTACAAAAGTGAGCAACAAAAACTACCAACATTTCATTGATAGTTTCTTGGAGGGAGAGAAGAAATTACAGCACTGTCAAAATGATTATGATTGTGAATGACTCCTGGCTCCTTATGGCATGGTCACTGTGCACATAATGAAGTATTTCACTCTAGAAGGAAGGTATACCACTGTTCATGGGTATCATTTTCCTTTTCTTGATCATATTAAGAGGAAGGAAAGAATGAACATTTTATTTTTTTGCTCTCTTCTTTAAAAAAATGCAAGGCCAAAGGGGCTTCTCCCCCCTCCACCAAGGCCTGATCCAAAGGTTGTACAATTATGTGTCTATGTTTACTCCTTTTTCTAGCCCTTCTAATGATGATGAACCCCTTAACGTTTAAGTTCAAGATATCCAATCTGACCCTCCCCCTAATTCTAGCACTTCAAAAAAAAAAGTTGAGGCTCCTCACAATGTTAACCCCCTTATGCATTTAGCCTCGCTTGATCCTTCGTAGGTGAACCCACAGTCTACCCCTCTCTCACTCTAGAATTCCCCCACCTAAAAAGTCTACTTGCAAAGGTCTGTTAACAAAAGAAAACCTTGCCATGTCGGATGTGAAAGCTAAGAAAATTATAGATAACCTATCTAGTGTTAAAAGAAAATGTCTGGAAAGTATTGAACCAAAAACAACAAAATAGATAATGTTTTCTTATCCAAGATGAAGGGGATGAAGGAAAATTGAATGAGTCCAAAACTAGAAAGGGGGAAATAATGTCTACTAGGTTGATGGACCAATCTATGAAAGGAAAAAATCTTAGCTTTAAAGAACCTGAAAATGGAGATTTGGATGATGAGGAACCCTTGGACTTTTGAAGCAGAAAGGAATTGGATGTAGTCCTTAGCAAGGACCCTAGGGAGGATGATGATGATGATGATGATGATGAGGGTTCAGGTCAAGAGGATGTGAAGGACTCAAAGGAAGTGATGAAGATGGTGTTCAACAAACGGATATTGAGAATGAAGAGGTTAATGTTTAGCCTATGGCTAACCTTGATTATGCAAGTGAATTGGACAAATCGCTCTCTTCAGTATTATAGGACCTAGGTTTTGGCTCTATAGAAAAATTGGATAGACTTGATAAGGCATTTAACAAGCTGATTTCCATCACTCATGGAATTATGAGAAAGGCTATCTTTGGGACTTTGAATGTGCCTGCAAAAGTTTGGAAGAGGTAGAGGAGAATGGAAGCAACTTAGGATATGGGAAATCCAACCAAGGACAAAGTTGTTGAAGGAACAAACACCCAAAGCGAGGAGTTGGAGCAATTGAAGATGGAGTAGAACCTGATCAATAGCCCAAAAATTAGTTAGTTTTTTTGTTTCCTTTTGTGGCTTGTGTACCTGTATTTTTTGCCCACATGCCCTAATCTAGTCTTGATTAGGTTTTCTTTTATCATTATGGTCTGGTTCTAGTTTTCCTTGTTTGCTATGTTGTGGGGCAAGGTGGCCTACTGCTATTTTTCTCAATTGATGGGTTTGTCCATCTATTCTTTGGTGTTGGCTTTGTATTTCTAAATTGTGGGCTATGATGCATGCTTTCTATTAACTCTTATCTGGGTTTAGGGGCCCTTTCCCTTTCTTTTTTAATCAAAAATATTATATAACATTAAATTCAAAGGACTTACTACTACATTTCTAGTTGTATCATCATCTAGAGAATGCACAAATGCATTTTTATGCTATATTTAATTATTTTTTAAGTCCTTGAGTTGGCGTCCTTATAGGAGTGGACATAAGGGAGGAACTATCCTTGTCATGTATAAACTCCAAACCACACAACTAATTTTTTATGTAGAGATATACAAAAAATCACATCAAACTAAAAGAAAAATTCAAGGATTTATAAATATTATATCCACACTTGCACATGTTAGATTCATATGTATGTATTGATCTCACATTTGTGAAAGTGACCTAGAATAATAAGTATACAGTTTAAATTGATTCTAGAGCATTCATTCAAACATCACAAAATTTACTATAACCTAAAAATATATTTATAGAAACCTAAAACAAAATAATCAATTCCAAGAGGCATTCTACAATGATAAAAAAGGTGAAATATAATGGTGTTAGTGTGTTAACAAAAACTTTTATTTTTATCTTAAATTTGATAACCATTTGCATGTTAAAATATTAATATTTAATCATAAACATAATATTTCTAAAATAATCAATATGTAAAATGAGTATATATATATATATATATATAAGGAAAGGTCTATATTTTTTTAAGTTAATTTAATCGAATTTTAAAAAGCTTGAGTCAAAAAAAAAAATTGATTTGTTGATATGAGATTTTTTAATTTGTAAATTATAGCTGAAACTTTGATGGGTACAAATTGAGTGAAGAAATAAACTTTACATAATTTCAAATTGATATCTCTCAACATTTATTAGATAGATGTATTTAAAATATCTATGCTAATAAATCAAAAAGTAACATCAACCTTAATTTAGTTGCATACCAATATACAATAATTAATGTCGAGAGGTATTCTATAATGATAGCAAAGGGTGGAGTGTAATGATGTGAACATGTTAACAAAAACTCTTATTTTTTACTATAAATTGTAAATTTTATGACCATTTGAATGTCAAAATATTAATATTTAATCAAAACATATTATTTTCAAACTAAGTAGCATGCAAAACAAATAAATGTATATTAAAAGAAATAAAAGGCTTATACAATTTTAAAGTTAAAAATTAATCAAATTTTAAAAAGAGTTTGAATGAAGAAATAAATTTTAAATAATTAAATAATTAACCAAACTAAAAATATAGAAAAAAACATAAATAAAAAATGAAACAATTAAATTTATATGTTCATATATATAATAAATACAGATATTTTAAATAAAATAAAATAAAATAATTTCAAATTGATATCTTAAATTTTGTTAAATAAATATATTTAAGATATCTAATTAAATAAAAAAATAATATTAACCCTTATTTCTTTGCATAATAATCAACAGTAGAGAAAATTTAAAAAGAAAAAGTAAAAGACAAACGAGTCTTAACTCAGACTTAGTATATATCCACATAAACAATCCTATTAGGACTTCATAATTGAGTTGCATCTTAAATATATGAAAAATGACAGAGAACACAATGCACAATTGTAATGGTCTAATTAGGTCTGAGAGCACGAAGAAAGAGTGTAATGGGCTACGTCACGAACGAAGAGGATAAAGAATATGCAACCATATATACTCAGTCCCTGCAATTCTGTCTGTAAAACAAGAAAAGCAACAAGGAGGACAAGCCATTGACATCAGGCATTTAAGCATATTCTAGCAGAATACAAGCTCTGTATAAAACACAATGAGTAGATGGATTTCTCCAAGCAAATGATTTGGAAGCCTAAGATTTGTTCTGTAATCTTTGGCCTGCGTATGTCTATCTGTGCTAATAGTTGCGGTGAGGAGGTCTTATTTTCTTTGTTTTCTTGTTTGTGACAGTTTTGTTGGTGGCGTTTGTTTGCAGGGAAGTGGAGTTCCAATCATGGCGAAGCAGCAGCTGGACGTTCTGACGGCTCTGGACGTGGCAAAAACACAATGGTACCATTTCACAGCCATTATAATTGCCGGAATGGGCTTCTTCACTGATGCCTACGACCTCTTCTGCATTACCACTGTCACCAAACTCCTGGGACGAATTTATTACCCAACAGACGACGGCAAGAAGGTCGGCGTCTTGCCCCCCGAAACATTGTATGCGATCACGGGAACGGCCTTCTGTGGAACTTTCGCAGGGCAGCTCTTCTTCGGGTATATGGGCGACAAACTAGGGCGAAAAAAAGTGTACGGCGCGACGCTGCTGCTCATGATTGGTTGCTCGATCGCCTCTGGCCTCTCCTTCAGCAGCGACAGAGGACACGTGATTGCTACGCTCTGTTTCTTCAGATTCTGGCTGGGCTTCGGCATTGGCGGAGATTATCCTTTATCCGCCACCATTATGTCTGAGTACGCCAACAAGAAGACGAGAGGATCTTTCCTCGCAGCCGTCTTCGCCATGCAGGGCTTCGGCATTCTCGCGGGCGGCATAGTGTCGCTCATCGTCTCCACCGCATTTCTTAAGCATGACAATTCTAGTGCAGGTCCGTACTATATTCCAACGCACAGAGCAGACTATGTATGGAGAATTGTCCTGATGTTCGGCGCCGTTCCGGCGGCGCTTACGTTCTACTGGCGGATGAAGATGCCGGAAACCGCTCGATATACGGCCCTGGTCGCCAAGAACGCAAACAAAGCGGCCGCCGACATGTCGAGAGTTCTGAATGTCCAATTCCAAGAAAGTTCCATCAAAATGCAGTCGAACGAGCCAGAGTACGGATTGCTTTCGGCCAAGTTCTTGAGACGCCACGGCGCACACCTCCTGGGCACCACCACCACCTGGTTTCTCCTCGACATCGCCTTCTACAGTCAAAACCTGTTTCAAAAGGACATTTTCAGGACCGTCCGCTGGATCCCCAAAGCCGAAACAATCGGGGCCGTAGAGGAAGTAATAAGGATCGCAAAGGCACAGTTGCTAATTGCGATTCTATCAATAATCCCGGGCTACTGGTTCACCGTATTCCTGATCGACCACATAGGCCGCTTTGCCATTCAGCTCATCGGCTTCTTCTTCATGTCCGTCTTCATGTTCGTGCTCGCTATTTGGCACACCTATTGGATACACCACGGGGCTGGCTTCATTTTCTTCTATGGGCTCACCTTTTTCTTTGCTAACTTCGGCCCCAACAGCACCACATTCATTGTCCCGGCCGAACTTTTCCCCGCAAGATTTCGCTCGACCTGCCATGGCATATCGGCTGCGATGGGAAAGTTAGGGGCCATCGTTGGCGCTTTTGGATTTGGTCATCTCGCTGATGATAAATATGGGGCTGGGAAACTCGGCACTGCTCTGTATCTGCTCGCTTGTACGAATGCTCTGGGTTTCCTTTTCACGTTTCTGGTGACTGAAACAAATGGCAAATCGCTCGAAGAAATCTCTGGAGAAGCCGACGGGGTTGAAGAGAAAGACAAGGAGCTTAAAACTCCGCCCACACTCACTGTGTAGCCTATTTCTCTGTTTCGGGAAAGCCAGTAGTATATATATCATTATCTAGCTATGATAATAGTACCACCTTAAGTTTGTTGTATCGGCACAAATTCCTTTTGTTGCCGTTAGTTGTAGGAAGGAAATGAACAAAATAAATGAGGTAGCGTTAGAATGGCCATTCTCTCACGGAAATAGCTCTGAGAAAAAGCGCCTGCAACTTTACTTGGGTCACCTCAATGTAATGTGTGTGCGCACTGTGTGTGGGCTGTGTAAGCTCTCTAATAAAATAGTTAAGAATAAATATAGTTTAGTTGTTTATTGATCATTAAATTGTTGTTGTAATCATAAGATTTAAATTTCTGATCGATTACTATGACAATACACATTGTGTTTTCGTGAATCTATTGTGGTGAATTTATTGTGCTTGCAAGTTTGAACCTTCATGTTGATGTTGGCATTTATGTCATGTGGTTCAGTATTTCAAAATCTCACTTGCCTCTGTTTTTTCTGGACTCTGTCCATGTGACTCTCGGGGGTGCCTTTTTACCACCCATCTTCTTTTTGTGAATATGTATCCTTATCTTTATATTTTAATATAAATAGCTGCCTATTCATCAAAAAAAAATCTCGCTTGACTCGTATGCTCATGAGCTTTGTGCTCCTATTGGACTATTATGTTCATGGGTTTGGACTATTCATATTAATGGTATGTGTTTATATGAAGATGAGGTCCCCCATTTGTAACCTCACCTGACTTAGTAAGACTAAAAATTCTTGTGTTACCAATTAATTTTTTTTTAATAATAATAGTTTTTAAAAATAGAAAAGAATAATATATATATAGATATATCTTTCTTCTTTTCTATTTATAATATTAAAGTGGTTTTAGTTTGAAAATTTATAAGTTATTAGGATTTAACATGTTTTTTTGTTGAAGCTTCATCTTAATCAATAAATTCAATTAATGGACTTAAAAAACTTATAATTAAATTAAAATAATATATTATAATTTTAATCTAATTAAGATAGATGACTTGTTTACTTGTTCTCATTTAAAATTTTATAAAACAAGATGTCACTTCAAATTTTATATAAATATGTAAAGAAATTTTTTTATATAATTTAATCAAAAGTGTACACACAAGTAATTAATTTGGATTAGTTTAATAATAAATTATAGCATATGTATTTTCCAATTTAATGTTAACTAGATAAAAAAATTATACGAATAAATGTACTTTGATTTGTGAATAAAGAATGAACAATAAAATCCAATATGTTGTTGCAATTTGAATGCCTCAATATTAGGAATATTATAGGATAGTCTTTAACTTGACTTGGGATTAGAATATTATGTCTGAGAATTAGGGTCAAGTCCATGATTTACCATGCACCTATAGAATTAGGATAATATGAATAGTTTCTCTTTCTACTTTACTTGATTCACTTGTATTTTTCTACCTTTTTATATTTGAAAACTAGAAGTAATTAAAAATACCTTTGCATGATTGTCATTAGTTTCACAAGGAGATGCATTCTATAAGACCCCTCCGTTTTGCTCTTTCGATCGAACAGTGTTCTGTTTGGTTAGGTCTTATTTTATGTTTGTACTTTGACTTAGAACTCAGTTGCTGTTTGATCGCTATCTGTAAAGCGATTTGAATGTGATATTTTGTTGTGATGGTATTTGATCTTGATGTTATCATTATGTCATGCTTTGGATTAGCATAGTGGATAATTGAATTAATGATGTTTATGCTTTTGATCATATTAATGATGTTAGATTCATGAGTTAGTAATATTGTATTGGTGAAGGGGATGAGATTGCATCACTTGCTTGTGTGTGCTCTACGATCCCGAGACTTCCTCTTTACAGTGTGTTTAATTTTAACATATATGTGCATGTGGATATAATCTGTCTTTGCAGGTTGACAAGTACAGGACATCGACTCCACCTAGTTTCACAAGTTTGAGCGTGTCCAATGCCCAACGGTATTTGATTGGGAGATAGTAGCTAGGTTTTCCATGCCAAGTCATCACCCTAGTCCTAGTATGTCGTTAGGTGTTGTCAGGTTGTGTGCTTTGAATATTGTGCCCTCTGTTCATTATCTAATTGCAAGTTAAATTGGGTAAATGAATGGCTTAATGCGTTTAAGTTGTTGATTAAATTAATCTGGTTATAATGTGAAAAATGTTATTTAAAGTTATTAATTAATTTAATTTAATTAATAAAATAATTTAATCTTGGATTAGATTTATTTTATTGAATTAATTAAATTAATTAATTTGAATTAAGCAAATTCATTTTGGAAATTATTAGATATTTGTTGAAATTGAAAAATAAGAAAAATGAGTTAAAAGTCAAATTTGAAAGTTGAATTCAAAAAATTGAAGAAAATGAGATATTTTGCATTTTTCTGTTTTGGAGAATTTATGAGGGGTTGTTGGATTTTTAGGGTTGGATCCTTATGTTTGAATTTTGCTTCATAGTTTGGGATTCATGGAATTTTGGGAAAAAAATTTAAGAATGGAAGAGGGGAAGAATGTTTCAATTTTTCATGGGTCTTGGATTTGGGATGGTGAAGAAACTTGTGGATTTGCTTGGAGGAACTGGAACCTGAAGAGGGATTCGTGCACCCTTTGGCATCTTTTGTGGGAAACCAGGTTTTCTACATATTTAATTTATTTTATTTGGATAAGATTCATAATTTTCTACATGTTGTTGAAATCTTGTGAAATCCTGTATGAAATTGAAGAGAACCTCCTTATTCAATCTGTGTTTCTCAAATTAAAATTGAAAATATGGATGTAAATAATTCTTTCCAAAATTTACTTGCTCAATTGAATTTCTGGTTTGTTTAAACTTGGATAAAATGCATAGATATATTATTCCTTTTTTTTTTTTTTGTTCTGGAATGTTGTTGTTGAAATAAATTTTGAGATACCCAAGTAAGGGCGTGGATTTTTAAAAATTTGTAGGCTTGTGTTAAAGAAAATAATAATAATAATAATAATAAATAAAACAAAAATTAAAGGGGAGGGAAGCGTTTGGGGCTCACCCCCCATCGCGCCCCCAAGGGAGATGTATGGGGGAGAGCCGTGCACAGCGTGAACCCCCGGCCACCACACAGTGGTCGGCTATGTGGTTACATAGTCGATACCACACAGTGATCGGCTGTGTGGTTACACAGTCGATACCACATAGTGGTCGGCTGTGTTTAAATAGCCGTCCACTGTGTGGGGTTCGGCTATGTCACCATCGCCACCCCACCTAATCTCCGTCGCCTACGCTAAATGTGTTGCCGCCGCCTGCAACCCGTCCGCGGCCGGCCCTAACCCCCACTGCCATTGCCCTAAGCACGTGCCTCAAAGTCCGCACAGCTCAACCCTAAAGGTTGGCGCGGGGTTCAAGGTCAGTCGGCTTGACTCCAATCTAAATAAAATAAATATATTTATTTTATTATATATATTTATATTAATATTATTTATTGATATGTATTATTTCAATTTTAATATGTATTAGTAGTAATATTATATAATATAATAATATAATATTATATATATATATATTTCTGTTTCATATGGTTAAAAGGGTATATGCGAAATATACATATATGTATAAGAATGACATAGTTATATATATATATATAATTAAGTAATGTTGATTGTTTTCTAGTGGCATTATTAAATTTATTTTGAGGAAATGAAAGTATGGTAAATTTAGTTGGACCAGTGTTTTGTTTTCAAATATTATTTTAAAGGAGAATAGATTTGATTTAAAATAATACATTTTCAAGTCAAGTTAATTATTTTTAAATGGCTATAATGAAATGAGGAAACAAGATTTATTTTAAAGCAACGTAATTGTTTTATATGTTGAACTGGTTAATTTCCATTCTTTAAATGCAAGTAGGGAAATTAAATAAATGTTGATAATTTCTTCCTTATCTGAAAAGACATATATTAATTCAGTTTTATTGATGTAATAAATTACTGAATGTGATGAGGAAATGGATTTAGAATATCCAAAGGTAGTTTCTTTCGATTGCCTTCAATGAATATTTCTTTTGTGTTCTTGTTTGGGAAATGGGTCAAGTGTCTTAAATCTGTAAGTCTTCCAGAAGACCCTAGAGGTTGGGGGTTGTCGTCTTGTGATGTCAATTGTTTGTTAATTCCCTTGGGTAGTGCACGGTGTATGGTCAGTGTTTACCCGATTTCTTCGAATGGGGATATTTGTGTGCCTCCTGTGAAAGGAGTGGATTATGTGTTTTGTGCCTCCTTGTAAGGAGTGGTTTATTATTGCTGTTACCTCCAGTGTTTGGAGAGGGTTTTATCTTGTGACGCCTCCTGAGAAAGGAGTGGTTGTGATATCTTGTTTGTTTGCACTTTGTTACCCTTGGAGTTTGGATGGTATGTGTGTTGTCAAGTAGAAGAGTGGCTTCCGTAGGGGCCAGAGCCCGGAAGAGGTAAACTGGGTAACTTACAGAGGTGGTTTAATCAAGTGATAACTAAAACAAAACTTAGAAGATTAGGTGGTACTTCTCACTAATCAAGATAATTATGCCTCACTCATAGACACAAGGGCTCGTTTAGACTTGGGATGAGTGGGAAGGCTTGGAATGGCAAAGTCATCTATCTTGTTTGTACGAAAGGTATTTGATTCTGTATGAGTGAGTATGGGGGTCAGGAATTCGGTAAAGGCCACCAGGATAACCCATAGTTGGGGCTAGAGCCTAGGAAGAATCTCAGAGGATAACCCATGATGAACTGTGTGATGACACTCTGTCTAGGACAATAGTTGGTATTCGATTTTGTGGGTATGGTTTCCTTAACATACTTGATGTGACAATAGTTGGTATTCAATTTTGTGGGTATGGTATTTGATTTTGTGGGTATGGTTTCCTTAGCATACTTGATGTGACCATAGTTGGTATTCGATTTTGTGGGTATGGTTTCCTTAACATACTTGATGTGACCATAGTTGGTATTCGATTATTATGTGTATGGTTCTCTTAACATACTTGTTCTACTTTATTTCTGAAAGCAATGTGACCATGTAGAGTTGTGCTTGTGTGGTACTCGTGATGCTCTTGAGTTGTACTTATGTGTTACTTGTGCTGTACCTGTGATGTGCTTGTGTGGTACATGTGTTTGGCTGTTTCAGTTTGGTTCAATTATGATTTAGCCTGTGTCTAGAGGTAGATGGTCTTGGCCAGGATTCCTTGATACTATCTCCTAGCATGGGGGGTGGACCTTTGGGTTCCACTTGGTTGGGTGGCATGCACCTAAATCCGTTGGGTTCTTCCTTCATGTTCATGTGGATGAGACTTCCAGTTGGAGAGCTCATAGAATTCAGTTTCAGTTCTTGCATTATTTCATTTCAACTGATCTTGTAATATTTTACCCCTCATTTGTTATCGAGGTGGAAGTTGTAACTGTAACCTTATTTATTGGACTTGCTTCATTTGGGGAATTTGAGTTGTAATTGTAATATTTAATTATGGATAAATGGATTGGACAGTTATCTTTATGCTTGATGTAAGTTATCTTAATTGGAATGTATGTGTTTAATTATTGTCTAAATAATTGACATGGTTTATATTCATGTTGTTGTTGTGGGTTGTTAAGTAATTTTAGTCTCGTAACCTTAGGGGAGGGTTGCATTGGGAAGCGAACTTATGTCTTATTTGTACTTAAACAAAAAAAAAAATAGTCTGTTTAAGTAGTTAATTGCAACTTCCTCTAGGGTTGCATGGTGGGGCGTTACACATGGTATTAGAGCCTAGGTTTAAACACTGGGTTCTCTGGGTATATTTGTGCCCACTTTGTTGTCCCTACAAATTGTTAGTGGAATGGTTAAGTAATCACGTGTTCATGGCTTCCGCTTTAGCATGATGTACTCGATGGAAAAGAGTAGCGTGAAAGAAACCTGATAATAGGTTTTGGCTGGGAAGTTTTCATACGTATCCCATCGGTTATGAATTGGATGTTTCCTATGGGATTATGTATGTAGTTGTACCCTTGTAAATAGAAGAAACCAGTAATTGTATCTTGTTTGAGAGTTGTGGATACACTCTGGGTCATGTGGATTGCGTGTCCCTTCCGCATCACATGAGGGTTGTTATCATTCTTGTTGGACATTGTTTCCTCCTTCCTCGTTTTGTGGCTAGTAACTAGTCACACAGTTGTTGTATAGTGAAAATTTAAAGATTGTGAACTTTCTTTTGATTATTGATGATTCTTTTCGGTTGAGTGTGAGGACTGACACTTTGTTTATATTTGATTGTGATGGTTTAGCCACAACTTGTGATCTTATTTTCTGATAACCCTAGTGGTTATAAATTTGATTCAGTGTTGAAATTACGCGTATTTATTTCTTTATTGTTGAAATGGAACTTCAATTTTATCTTCTTTATGAACTTGGTGGCTAAGCTAGTTATCTTTGTTGTTTTCAATGTCGGTTATGTGTTGTATTGTAATTCCTCTCCAAGGATGTATGATATAGACTTGGTGAGTGTGTACGAGGAAGTAGATGCAGGAAATGTTGAGGATGGGGTATGTGAGGCTGTTTTGCAGCTAGGACCCACAACTCACCTTTGTGTGATGACTATCTCTTTGAGGCTGATCACCTTGTACAATAAGAGATAGGTCATAGGGGTCTTGTTTGAATGGTCTCACTCTTTGCATGACCTCACACCATCCAGTCACTGGTTGGATGTTAGATTTATTTGAGTTGGATAGTTGTTTTGGGTTCATGGTTTGGTATGCTGCTTTTCTGAGTGATGTGTATTGGTACATACGTGTATTATGTGTGATAATCCATGGGTTTGTGTTTTGGAGACTTGGTTGATGGTTGCTCCACCATGTTGTCTTGTTTGGATTGGCATTGTACTTGGTTGAGTTGTATATGGCACGGGTTGCTGTGGTTTTGTGTTGAGGTTTGGAGTGGTTCAATTTGGAACCCTTGGTTATGTATGATTGTATGGAGTTTGCACCAGGAGTAGTTGCAGTCTTCCAGGAGTAAGCTTGACCCTAGGAGGGGAGGATGTAAGATCCCCTCTGTTTTTCTCTTTTGATCGAATAGTGTTCTGTTTGGTTAAACCTTATTTTATGTTTGTACTTTGACTTAGAACTCAGTTGTTGTTTGATCACTATCTGTAAAACAATGTGAATGCAATATTTTCTTGTGATGGTATTTGATCTTGATTTTATCATTATGTCATGCTTTGGATTAGCATAGTGGATAATTGAATTAATGATGTTTATGCTTTTGATCATATTAATGATGTTACATTCGTCAGTTAGTAATACTGTATTGGTGAAGGGGATGAGATTGCATCACTCGCTTGTGAGCGCCCTGCGATCCCCAGACTTCCTCTTCACTGTGTGTTTAATTTTAGCATATATATGCATGTGGATATACTCTGTGTTCGTAGGTTGATAGGTGCAGAACATCGACTCCACCTGGTTTCGCAAGTTTGAGCGTGTCCAATGCCCAATGGTATTCGATTGGGAGAGAGTACCTAGGTTTTCCATGCCAAGTCGTCACCCTAGTCCTAGTATGTCATTAGGTGTTGTTGGGTTGTGTGCTTTGAATATTATGCCCTCTCTTTGTTATCTAATTGCAATTTAAATTGGGTAATTGAATGGCTTAATGCATTTAAGTTGTTGATTAAATTAATCTGGTTATAATGTGAAAAATGTTATTTAAAGTTATTAATTAATTTAATTTAATTAATAAAATAATTTAATCTTGGATTATATTTATTTTATTGAATTAAGCAAATTCATTTTGGAAATTATTGGATATTTGTTGAAATTGAAAAATAAGAAAAATGAGTTAAAAGTCAAATTTGAAAGTTGAATTCAAAAAATTGAAGAAAATGAGATATTTTGCATTTTTCTGTTTTGGAGAATTTATGAAGGGGTTGTTGGATTTTTAGGGTTGGATCCTTATGTTTGAATTTTGCTTCACAATTGGGGATTCATGGAGTTTTGGGAAAAAAAATTAAGAATGGAAGAGGGGATGAATGTTTCAATTTTTGTTGGTCTTGGATTTGGGATGGTGAAGAAACTTATGGATTTTCTTGGAGGAACTGGAACCTGAAGAGGGATTAGTGCACCCTTTGGCATCTTCTGTGGGAAACCAGGTTTTCTACATATTTAATTTATTTTATTTGGATAAGATTCATAATTTTCTACATGTTGAAATCTTGTGAAATCCTGTATGAAATTGAAGAGAACCTCCTTATTGAATTTGTGTTTCTCAAATTAAAATTGAAAATATGGCTGTAAATAATTCTTTCCAAAATTTACTTGCTTAATTGACTTTCTGGTTTGTTTAAACTTGGATAAAATGCATAGATATATTATTCCTTTTGTTTTTTTTTGTTTTGGAATGTTGCTGTTGAAATAAATTTTGAGATACCCAAGTAAGGGCGCGGATTTTTAAAAATCCACAGGCTTGTGTTAAAGAAAAAATAATAATAATAATAAAATAAAACAAAAATTAAAGGGGAGGGAAGCGCTGGGGGCTCACCCCCCACCGCGCCCCCATGGGAGACGCTTGGGGGAGAGCCGTGCCCAGCGTGACCCCACGGCCGCCACACAGTGGCTGGCTATGTGGTTACATAACCGATACCACATGGTGGTCGGTTGTGTTTACACTGCCGCCCACTGTGTGGGGTTCGGTTGTGTCACCACCGCCGCCCCACCTAATCTCCACCACCTGCAACCCATCTGTAGCTGGCCCTAACCCCCACCGCCATTGCCTTAAGCACGTGCCTCGAAGTTTGTGCGGCTCAACCCAAAAGGTTGGCACACGGTTCGAGGTTAGTCAGCTTGACTCCAATCTAAATAAAATAAATACATTTATTTTATTATATATATATTTATATTAATATTATTTATATTATAATTATTTATTGATATGTATTATTTCAATTTTATTATTTATTGATATGTATTATTTCAATTTTAATATGTATTAGTAGTAATATTATATTATATAATAATATAATATTATATATATATATATATATTTCTGTTTCATATGGTTAAAAGGGTATATGCGAAATATACATATATGTATAAGAATGACATAGTTATATATATATATATATATATATATATAATTAAGTAATGTTAGTTATTTTCTAATGGCATTATTAAATTTATTTTGAGGAAATGAAAGTATGGTAAATTTAGTTGGACCAGTGTTTTGTTTTAAAATATTATTTTAAAGGAGAATAGATTTGATTTAAAATAATATGTTTTCAAGTCAAGTTAATTATTTTTAAATGGCTATAATGAAATGAGGAAACAAGATTTATTTTAAAGCAACGTAATTGTTTTATATGCTGAACTGGTTAATTTCCATTGTTTAAATGCAAGTAGGGAAATTAAATAAATGTTGATAATTTCTTCCTTATCTGAAAAGGCATATTTTAATTCAGTTTTATTGATGCAATAAATTACTGAATGTGATGAGGAAATGGATTTAGAATATCCAAAGGTAGTTTCTTTCGATTGCCTTCAGTGAATATTTCTTTTGTGTTCTTCTTTGGGAAATGGGTTAAGTGTCTTAAATATGTAAGTCTTCGAGAATACCCTAGAGGTTGGGGGTTGTCGTCTTGTGATGTCAATTGTTTGTTAATTCCCTTGGGTAGTGCATGGTGTATGGTCAGTGTTTACCCAGTTTCTTCGAACGGGGATATTTGTGTGCCTCCTGTGAAAGGAGTGGTTTGTTATTGTTGTTACCTCCAGTGTTTGGAGAGGATTTTATCTTGTGATACCTCCTGAGAAAGGAGTGGTCGTGATATCTTGTTTGTTTTCACTTTGTTACCCTTGGAGTTTGGATGGTATGTGTGTTTTCAAGTAGAAGAGTGGCTTCCGTAGGGGCTAGAGCCCAGAAGAGGTAAACTGGGTAACTTACGGAGGTGGTTTAATCAAGTGATAACTAAAACAAAACTTAGAAGATTAGGTGGTACTTCTCACTAATCAAGATAATTATGCCTCACTCATAGACACAAGGGCTCGTTTAGACTTGGGATGAGTGGGAAGGCCTGGAATGGAAAAGTCATCTATCTTGTCTGTACGAAAGGTATTTGATTCTGCATGAATGAGTATGGGGGCCGAGAATTCGGTAGAGGCCACCAGGATAACCCATAGTGGGGGCCAGAGCCTAGGAAGAATCTCAGAGGATAACCTATGATGAACTGTGTGATGACACTCTGTCTAGGACAATAGTTGGTATTCGATTTTGTGGGTATGGTTTCCTTAACATACTTGATGTGACAATAGTTGGTATTCGATTTTGTGGGTATGGTTTCCTTAACATACTTGATGTGACCATAGTTGGTATTCGATTTTGTGGGTATGGTTTCCTTGACATACTTGATGTGACCATAGTTGGTATTCAATTATTATGTGTATGGTTCTCTTAACATACTTGTTCTGCTTTATTTTCAGAAGCATTGTGACCATGTAGATTTGTGATTGTATGGTACTCGTGATGCTCTTGAGGTGTGCTAATGTGGTACTTGTGTTGTACCTATGATGTGCTTCTGTGGTACATGTGTTTGGTTGTTTTAGTTTTGTTCAATTATGATTTAGCCTGTGTCTAGAGGTAGATGGTCTTGGCCAGGATTCCTTGTTACTATCTCCTAGCACGGGGGGTGGACCTTTGGGTTCCACTTGGTTGGGTGGCGTGCACCTAAATCCATTGGGTTCTTCCTTCATGCTCATGTGGACGAGACTTCCAGTTGGAGAGCTCGTGGAATTCAGTTTCAGTTCTTGTATTATTTCATTTCAGTTGATCTTGTAATATTTTACCCCTCATTTGTTATCGAGGTGGAAGTCGTAACTGTAACCTTATTTATTAGACTTGCCTCATTCGTGGAATGAGAGTTGTAATTGTGATATTTAATTAGGGATAAATGGATTAGACAGTTATCTTTATGCTTGATGTAAGTTATCTTAATTGGAATGTATGTGTTTAATTATTGTCTAAATAATTGACATGGTTTATATTCATGTTGTTGTTGTGGGTTGCTAAGTAATTTCAGTCTCGTACCCTTAGGGGAGGGTTGCATTGGGAATCAAACTTATGTCTTATTTGTACTTTTAAAAAAAAAAATAGTTTGTTTAAGTAGTTAATTGCAACTTCCTCTAGGGTTGCGTGGCTGGGCATTACACATTCTCCTAGTTCAAACTTAAGAAAATTTGAATAAATGATTTAAGGAAAAATTCTTTAATCATTCATTTTCTCCTAAGATGATCACATAGATCTAAATTCTTTTTATCACAAAAAATTAAGTTTTTTCTTCCCTAAATAAAAACTATTGGAATAAGTTCTTATATGATTAAGAGATGTAAAATGAAAGAAATTAAATGCCTTAAATACTAGCATAGAATATTAAATTTGATAAAGTATGTACTTAACTAACTCTCATTTGGAAAAATAAATTGGGAAAACACAACCAAATTTAAATAAAAAAGAAAAGGGTCAAGTTTGTGACCATAGGATTGACCATGTGGCAATGGAAAATACCTAGATGAGTAAATTCTCATACAAAAGTGGTTGGCAACTATGGAGATAGTTTCAAGGATAAATTTTATACACTCTTAGATAAGGAAAATGTATTATAGTATGTGTGTGTGAGGATAGTGTAGGTGGTAATCTTGTGGGAATGCATGTATAAATGAATGGTTAAAATTCTAGGGATATGAGTCTAACTTCACATAAGATTGTGTCATTTGTTGATATTTACTTGTATCAATTATCTTGATACTTCATCAAACTGAGTGTAATATAAAATAGAAAATGGCATGGGTATGCTTCACCATTATCTTTTTCTCCAAATTTTAGATTTATGTGAGTCTTAAAATGATCATGTGTCTCAAATTATGTAACACTCATAAACATGCCTCTCCAAAACAATCCATGCTCCATCTATTTTTTAGCAATAAAATAGTACATGCACTTACAATGTTAGCATAAAAACTTTTGAAGTATCAAACCTCTCCAATGCATTCTCTATGTGTCCAAGCATGCATCCATGCATCTCATGCCATGCTTCACATATGCACTCCTCAAAAGGACTCAAGAATGATAGCCCACTCACCCAACCAACCTTAACCACTAAATATGTGTTTGCTTTTATAGATAAAAGCTCACACAAATACTTCTACCAAGTGGTAAGATAAAACCATGTGCCACAAAGCTGTATGAACACAAAACCATTGACCCCTCATTTAATATTGGGTACTAATTTTTTAATTTATTAAATATATTTCCCCATATTAAATCATTATCCTCTATCTCCCACACAAAATAATAACCCAATGTTACAATACATCTTTACAAGTTGCCCCAAATAATTACTTAGTGTAGCTAAGCACACCTCCTAGGTGCACCACAACTAATAATTATTTAATTACAACATTATAATATAATATTTTATGCAATGGTGTACAAAACCATCTCCTAACAATAATGAATTCATCTTGTGATAAGCACATGTGTAACATCTAGAATGATAAGCTGTGATAAATATATCAACTAGAAATAACATTCAAGAAGATAAGGTTGTCCCTAGAACGAAAAAATAAGAAGTATTATTGTGGACATTAGAGGCTAACACTCATGTAGGAACATAGAGCGCTAGGATAATAATATTCCCCTAATCTAAAAGGATATCTTTGTTATAAAATATTTCTTAAAATATGTTATTGGATAAAAAAAAAGTTGTTAGTTAGTTACTTGTTAGTTGTTAGGTGGTTATGGGTAGTTAGTTGGTTGGGAGGATTTATAAAGCCATTTCTATTTAATAGTTGTAGTTGATTATTCTTGAATGAAGAATTGTTAGATTTATGGCTTTGCCTCAATTTCTAACATTTTGTAATGCCCTGCCATGGAACCCAGGAAACGTTACACCAAAATATTTTTAATTTTTTTTTTTTTAATAACATGTGATAAACAACTTAACTTAAACATTCTAGGGTTCCACAACGACGCTACTAAAATAAATATAACCTCAAACTACATAGGGACTAAGATGCCAAGAAGGGTGTCTTGGTCATCCTGATGGAATTTAGAGGTTCCAAAACCTGGAACAAATAACACACAACCCAATTAGGATTCTAAATCAAAAAACTTGACAGGGACTAAGACGTTAGTAAGGGTGTTTTAGTCCCAGCAGAGGTTTTTCATAGAAAAACAAAAAAATTGAGTTGATAACTATGTTCCCTGGTTGTCTACCCAAGGGTCTGATGTTGAGAAACAAAAAACTATGTAAATGCATGCAAGGAAAAGTAACTAGTAACAAGAAGTTGAATACAAAGTTGAGTGCAATTTTTTTTTCAATTTTAAATGAAATAACAATGTTTCTAAATTGAATCAAGATGATGAACAGTGAAATTTTTAGTTGTTTGAATGAAATGAAATGATTCGAGAGAGAGAAAAATGCAACCTATATGCACTTTCACTAATGCAAATATAAGAAATCCTAGATGCAATTTAACTAATGCAAGATGCAAGAAACCCTAGATGCACTTTCACTAATGCAAGATGCAATGCAAGAATAAATGTAATCTAGATCTAAGACTTTTATGGACTCCAAATCCAAAAATGAATGCACAACAAGGTTGGGTTCACCAAAATGATTAATGGTGAAAATGATGATGTACTACGTCACCCTTTTCTCCAATAAATCACTCAATAATATCCTAGGAATCCCAATTAGATTGACTAACAACCTTGCAAGGTGAGTCAATTCTCAATAAGGAGGACCTAGGATGGGGTTCTCTAAGCTTTTTGGGGTTCACCACCAAAAATATGCTTGGAAAAGATAAATGAACATTCAACGCACAAAACCTAGTTATGCAAGCTAAATGAGAGATGTGAATGATGAAATTTGTAACAGGGAGTTAGGATGTATGTACCTAGGAAGTCTGGAGATGTAACAAGATTTTGAAAATGCAAAAAAGATGTCAAAATATGCTATGGAGGACAAAGACGCCCTTACTGTTGTCTTAGTCCCATTGCTATTTTTTGGGGCAGATGCAAAATCTTCGAATGTCAAATCAAGATCCAAAAGAATCTCTACAAAATCCCTCTTAGAGGACTAAGATGCCCTAGGTGGTGACTTAGTACCACTTTGAATTTTTGAATTTTTTGAGTATGATCCCGGGATTCAAGGTCTGTACTTTATTCTCCACCAAGTCTTCAGATTTGAACCTACAAAATAAAGGAAATTAGATTGATTGTTTATGGGGTTTTTCCTTGGTCAAACCCCTTGTTTGGTAATTAAACCTTGATGAAAGAATATAGATCTGAAAAGGAAAATGTGTGTGCCCTAATCCTAAGTGTATCTAAGATCATACAAGCTAGAACATGGAGAAGCCCTATTCAAGTGTATTAGAATAGAATCCCTAAAATGCAAATGAAAATGACCTATAAAGGAGATCTCTAATCACCTTAATAGGCTATAAACATGAAATGTACCTTCCTTATGCAGAAAATAGAACAACAATGGAAGATGGAATCAATCAAGAAACAAGTCCTTAGGCTTGGAAGAACGGCTAGTTGCATCTCCAACCTAGAATCCCTCACGATCCTCAATAGGCATCCATTATTATACTTTGGCAATGCTAGATCTTGACTTGGAAATAAAAACCTACAAAAACACTAGAAGTTGCTCCAAGACTTGAAACTCTCCTTCAATTTTTCTTTTCTTATCACTTGTTTGCTTCAAATTTCTTGCTTCTTACTTGTTTAGGTGAAAATGGGGTGTGAATCTTACTTTTATAGGCATTCCCATCTAATAACCCAATTATTAGATCCCAAAGGCCAACAAAATGCCAAATAAATTCAAATATTTTCATTTCCTGCTCTGAATTCCCGAAAACAAAGATCTCAAGACTAAGACACCCTAGGTGGCATCTTGGTCCCACTATGTGGGACTAAGATGCCACCAATGGCGTCTTGGTCCCATAAGTCGTATCTTACAAATTTAAAGGGCGAGTTACCAAGATTAACAGTTTTTTATGGGTTTTGGTCAGGTTTATGGTTGAAATATGCCTCGAGATGCACAAAAAAAGGTCTTATGGTCCCATAACAAGTGGCTTAAAGGAAATTTAATGTAAGGGGTGCCAAAATAGGTCCAAATTAAGTGTGAAAATGCAAAGGTATGCATTTTTCTACACTACAAGTTTGTATCCTATTGAATGTGTTTGTGCATCCCAAGCTTCTATTCTAAAGTCTAATAGAAATTTTATGTATACAATCCAATCATTGATAACTTATTATTATCAGCTATTATGCCCAATGGAATATTAATATTCACCACATGATAAATTACTCTAATAAAAAAAGTAAGTGGTTTTACTAGTGTTAATAAATTATTGGAATATTAGAGTTGATTATTCCAAAGGAAAATCGGTATTTTGTCAATAGATATAAATTATCATAGATATTAATTTTTCAATCTAGAATAATTGAATTTGCAAAGAACTAGATAAAATATCTTCATTAAAAAAATCCCTATATGTGAGTTGATTTTTTCTCTTTTAAGGTTACTCAACAGATTCTAATTTAAACCATATTATGTGATTCAGTTGTTCATATGCACTATTTTCATGCAAATTTGTTTTCTTCATATGGCTAACCATTTTCAAATTCGAAGGGTTTCAACTCTGATGGTATAGATTTACTATTTTGGGATTATTAATGTCAAAGATCCAAGTTGTTTTTTGAAAATACATTTTTTTGTGTTTATATGCCCTAGCATCTAGGATGTATAAGATCTAAAGTTGAGATAGGTACTCAAAATTACTATGATATATTCATTTATTTGGATTTGTAGGTTGTCAGGCTATGTGCCAAATCAAGGGAAGTAGTGAGTTCTACAGTTGAACACCTAACTCTACATTACTAGGTATGCTTATATTTGTGAACATGGTTTTCAATTTGTTTTTATTGGATTATCCCCTAGCATTCCATGCTTGTTGTGTCATACTATTTCACTTGTCCTCTTATGTAAGTTAGGAACTTGGTTACTTTAGACAATAGTGAATTGCATAAGCTTTTGCAATTGAAAGATAAGCAAGGTACATAGTTAAAAATAATTTTATTTGCAAGAATTTTGCAAGCCTATTTTTGATATTGTTTGTTGCAGATCATATTCAGATCGTGTTATACATAGATTGAAATTCAAGATTTGTGAAGAATAATGTAATAAGTTTAGCATATGAAGATGGTGGGATATCTACTAATCAGTCTATGTGAAAATAGTTCTGACAACCATGACAAATTTACAACATCAACATAGTTAGTAATGATTAATCACTATCTTAGTATTCTATTAGAAATTGATCACAAAAATAATTTCAAGAACAAAGAGAATTAGAATTTAAAATGACAAAATAAATATAAAATTTAAGTTCAAAACATTTCTACATGAAAAAATTAGGGATATTAGAATAATATCATATATGAAAATAGCCATATTTAAAACCATAGAACTAATATATCTTCATTCATCAAATAACATAATTGTTTTTGAATGAAATAAAACACAAGAAAAAATGAGTCGGCTAGGTATAGATTCCAAAAAAACTCACTAAAACAAAGGAATATTTAAATCAATATCACAAAAATTCGCATTGCAGCAAATTTGTGAGAATCACCTAGTAATGAGGTTTTCTGCATCACCGCTTGCATGACTTGAATATTTTGTGGGAGAGCGAGGGTGCTTGCTCTCCCGCAAACTCTTCAAGTCATGCTAGTGGTGATTTAGGAAACCTCACTGTTGAGTGACTCAGTGTAATTTTCTAAATGATTCCTATTGATTTTGTGTATTTCCAAGCCTTTTCTTTGAATATCAACAACTAACATATGTGTGATGGTTTCTATACCTTGAGTCTCATTAGCTCAAAATCACAAGATCAAAGGCTCAATAACAAGTGTTTTTCCTTAAGATCTATATGCCACTTGAGACATTAGATATGGCCTTTTCATAAACTTCATATGGTATCATGGACTGAGGATGTCCTTCCATAATCTTGATAAGAAACTATGCCTCAAGCATACTAATAATCAAATTAAACTGTTTGGCATTAAAATACCCAAGCCCATTCAAGGATTTGATTTCTTGTAGAACCAAAAACCTGGGATTTATAACCTTTTCCAAATTCATTCCTAGGAGCCGAGGCCTTTACCACATAATTTATAGGGAGTCACACGTCATTGATAAGAAATTGCATTGTTTGCCTTACCCTTTCTATGGAGTAAGAAAGAAAAAAGGGCCAAGCACTATTTAATTCCATAGTTTCCTCAAAGGAGAGTCCACACAATTGAAGAATGTGCATTTTAGACTCTAATAGTTCCATGCGGAAAGAGGCCACCAATCCCAAAACATATTTGTACATTTTTCTTTCTTTAGGGATGTTGATCTTGTGAAGGAGCTCAACTTGGACATGCATCAAAGAAGAGCATCACAGAGGGTTCAGTGGTGGTGTGGGAAAGCTTGACTTTAGGCTTCCCCACACCACTGTTGGCATGACTTGAAGATTTTACAAGAGAGCGGGTTCCTTCCATGATATTATATTTCTTTGAGGAATTTTTTGAAATAGTTTGCTTTCCTTCTCTATGATTCCACATTTTCATGTATGTCTAGTAGGGCACTTGTAACTACAACATATGACAAAAATTCCATGCTGTTATGCTTTGATGGATGTCCCTTCATTATTACTGGATATCTGATGTAGTGAAAATTATTATAGTGCAAGCCTATTTTTTAGATTGTTTCATTTAGCATCACCAATATTCTCCACAAGAACATTTTCCTTGTTTAAAATGATGGAAATGGTCCACATCTCTCAGAATAATTTCTCTTCCAACAATATTGGATATGAATTTAGATGTAGTGTGAAAAATAGAACATACTCGAAGGTTCTTAACAAGTCTAATAGTTGTACCAGGTGGGTATGTGCAGGATCATCATGGAAAAACAGGCCCTTAAGTGGCGATGAAAATTCAGAAAATAAGAGTTAGGAAACTTGACGTAAAAATTTGAATAAGTTATCTATATTATTTCAAAAATATGTAAGAATAGAATCTATAGCAAATTGAATGTAGTTTCTAAACTACTAGGTTTATTTAAAAAGAAAAAAATTATATTTGGTGAAAATGGAAAATTTCAATGCAGTAGTACTTAAATTTTAGGGAAAAAATAAGAAGTAGGTGTCTATCTGACCACCCTAACCACAATAAAATGATAATATTTTTTTATAAGACTTTAGATATAAGTAGAGGACTCATGTCCTGATGCGATGCATATTTTTTTGTAATTTTTTTCCAAGTAAATAATTAATTATGATTTTTTTATTACAACATTTAAAAAATATAAATATTTGTATGTCTGACCACCTTAACATGGTCAAAACTTCATGAAATTCAATTTTTTTGTTTTTTAATCCTATAGTATGTGAAGCATAGAATGTGACACATGTTTCAGATTCAAAAAATGTGATACTGTTTGAAATCTATAGATGTTTTTCAATCAGCCTATCAATTAGGACTTTAGTCATAATTCAAATAGAAAATGAATAATAATTATTTATTAAATTCAAAGTAAAGCATAATTTGTATTGGTGGAAAAATTACAATCTCCTTTAAAAACCCTTTTCATTTCATCAATTTTGGGTAAAAAAAACGTTGTCAGCCACATGGGCCATCATATCACTTACATATCGCCACTTTTTGGCCCATCATGATCCTGCACATACCCTGGTGCCATGTTTAATAAACCAAATATAATTGGTAACTTTTCACTATGGTTGTAGATAAATGATTATGTTTTCTTCTATTCCACAACATTAAGTAAAAGTCTTGAATCTAGAAATACCCTGATGCCTTCATTTGCAAAGACAATTTCTCCACTTTTGCATATCTCTCCCTATTTGTGGATGTGATCTATCCCCTACAAAAAAAATAAAGTACCATTTTATGCCCTTCAATCCAACTACATGTAGGTATCTTTTTAATTCATCTATCTTTCATCAATCTCCTTACTATTTGAACCTCACCATGCCTACCCACTTCTACACAAATGTTTTAAAGAAGAACATAAGCTGAAACATTCTTAGGATCCAACTAAAAAAGTAGTGTTGCTGGAATAATCAGCCTATATTCATATATGTTCCACAAGCATCAAAGGTTTAACGAGCATCTTAGTAATAATTTTTAGGGTGTCCTCAAGATAGCTAGCACAGGCATGAAGGTCAACCATGCACACCTAATGATCAAATATATATATAATGCAATAAGGGTTACTGACATGTGAAGTATGTACAACCCTCATCCAATAAACCCGCATGACTACATGCATATAGAACACAAGCAAAGCTTACAATGTTAGTGTTCCAGAGTGCTTCATTAATTCAAATGTTTTGAAAGCTTCCTTGCAAAATCCATTTTGTGCACATTCTACAATCATATCATTTAATTCCATGAGATGATATCTGTTTGAGGCATTCTCTCAAAAATTTCATTTTATACTACATTTTGGTGTCAAATCTCTAGTAATTATGGTTAGTTTCATTACATTCAAATTCTAAATTTTGGGAAATTATATATAATAAATAGATTGATGGTTGTTTGGATAGTGAAATTAGCTCTATTATAAATTAATTGAAATATCTTGTATTGAAATATCTAGAAGGATTATTTCAATTAAAGAGGATTTTGTGGTTAATTTTGTAACAATGATTTTATAGTGCAGATAGCTTGCTATTTTCATTCAAGATACAAGTCATCAAAGTCAAGCACATACAAAGAAGATGGTACTCTACTTCAAACCCTCAACCTCACTTAGTTTAGTCTGCTTACATGGGAATATTAAGGAAGTTGCTAAATAATTAATATATATCATTTATTGTTTCTGATGGAGAATCCCATGAGATCCAATACGATAGTGGATCAATATCCGGTTTCTGAAGTAAAGATGATGTCACAATTGGGAAATTTGTTGTGAAACATCAGGTTAGTAATTTTTTGATTTTAAGGCTTCCTAGTTGGATAGCAAAGATCTTTTCTCATCAACTAAATTTGGAATTTATGTATAAATGAATTCTTTCATGGTGCAAGTCTTTACTAAGATAACACATGAATTAGGGTTGAATTTTTTGTTGTCTAAGTCTAATGGAATTCTCGGGCTTGGTTTCTAGGAAATTTTTGTTGATAATGTTGCTCTAGTCTAGTTAGTGTTGATAACCTTCATTCTATAACGTCAAATTCATTATATAATCAAAGTGTATCACCTTTCTTAAACTTTGAACAAGGTTTGGAAATCAAGGGTTCAATATGCATATTTTACTTGCCTAAGTTGAACACTCTGTTTAAGGAATTTGTTGACAAGGATACAACTTTTAAATTGATTTATCTTTCTATTGTGTTTGGAAGTTTTCTTTTGTAAACAAGTGCAATATACAGTGCACTTTTATTCTTTCTAAATTGAGACTAATAGTAATTTTATTGGTTGTATTGAGGCACAACTTCATTCATGGAAAAAAAGGCAACACCCTGCTACTCATATCAAATGGGATGTTGCATATAAAGGAGGAAAGATTCTAGGGTTATTGTTGGTTGTATTGAAGGAGAGAACTCCATATATGGGACACGATCAACACTCTCCTTCTTGGATTCTACATGTTACAACTTACTCCAGGAAGATTTCCCACATTACAAAAAAATTAAGAGATGAAAGGGGCATGTGTTTCCATCATTGTAGAAGTTTTTTCGAGAAGTTTATTTCTAGTCATTTATGTGCATTGTAACTTTGATTTTCAGTCTTCTGACTTAAAATAAGCATTGTAATACTCTATTTCCAAGCATTTTTCAAGCAAGATAGATATTTCAGACTTGTGCAAGCTATAAGAACACCTTTATTTTAATAAAGTTCAATGATTTTTCCTTCTTAATGATTTTCTTATTTTGTACGATTGATGATTGATGTGTATTTATGTGTTCTATGTTTAAATTCTCAAATATCAATCAATTAAAATGGCTAAATATACTACCGATTGACAAAAATTAGTTAATACAAATGACTAAATATACTACCAATTGATGGTAGTTTATTATTACAATGACTAAATAAATGACTACCATAACTAAATAAATCACCAGTTAACAACAATCAATGACTAAATATACTACAAAATATATTGCCAAATTAACGACTAACTATACTACTGAATTGATTAATCAAGCCAACCAAATAAATGACTAAATATGGTTTAGTCATCAATTTGGTCATGTTATAAATGATTGGAAATAAATTAATAATGGTCGCATGACCATGCTTAGTCTATTATAAGCAATTTTTAGTAGTTTTTTTAATCATATATCATTGTTTCTATACTAGTAATGGTGTCCTATATGATGGGTTATCCATAGGTTGTGGTTTAAATTGATCATTTTTTTGTAAAAACAAAGGTGGTATCTTGGGATCCACTGTTGGTTTTGGTATCTATCTTACAACTATTTGATCTCCTAATGGAATGAGGTTAGGATATTTAGGAATGTCCACATTAAATTCTATGGGTAGTTTGGCACCACTTTGTGCTAGCGTAAGGAAATATGAATTTGTGTTCTTCCCAAGCATTTTGTCCATAAGTTTTTGTATCTTAGGATCTTGGGAGTGCTCTAAGATTTTTTCATCGATAAGTTCCTCATCACTATCATATTCTTCTATGATGAAATTTTGAGAACTAGGATATTGGTCTTGCCTAGAAATCATGTTTTGATGTCCATGCAATATTTCCTCATTATTAGGTGGTTGATTTTGTGTAGCTTTAAATGTGGGTTCTCTTTGAGGAGTTGAAAGTTCATTTGGATTATAACCCCATGATTGAGGTTCCTCAAAAGTTTTTTTTGTCTTGGGTGTACTAGAACTACTCTTGTTGTCTTCTATTCTTTTTCTATGTTGAGATCTCATTGTAGTCATAAACAAGTTCAAGACCTTGGTGAATTTTGTGATAACTAACTATGAAATGGGATAGTGTAAATTTGGTATTTTTTAGATTTTCTTACTAAAATGACTTATGAAGATGATGTGTGAAAACTTTTTGGTCAAAGGTTGTTGATGGTTTGCTATGGATTTTATGTTTGATGCTCAAGACCATAGGTTAAGAGTGTGAGTGATTTTGTTGGATGTTTTGATATGATGCTAATTTTAGGACACAAGGTGTACAATACTTGGATTGATATTTTTCTCTATTTTTAGAGGATATTTTGATACTCTACTTGAAATAGCCTTGAGGTTGAAAGCAAAGGTTGATGTTAATATCCTAAAACTTGATAGCAAGGGGATAATCCAAGTTGTGTTTGATTTGTGTCTTAAAACTAGGTTGATGTTTTGATTTGTCGATGGGTGTGAAAAGATACTAATATGATTTTTTGTAGGTTTGATTGTTTGCATTTCAAAGGATGATGGATTAACTAGTTTTGGACCAATTTTGATATGTACCAGAATCTAGGACAATAGCGATCTTTTTTCAGGACAGTAGCAAATTTTTTTAGGATAGTAGCAACCATTTTTAGGAGAGTAGCGGTTGCTTTTTGGAACAACTGTGATAATTCTAGCAAAAGAGATCTCTATTTAAAATTGTGACAGGTAAATAGAGAGGAAAATAGTAGAAATTTCGATAGAAGCAATGAAAAATTAGGATGACAATGGTAATTTTCTAGAACAAAAGTGGCCAAAATATCAATAGCGGCTCTATTTTCAAAATTTCCAATTTCATGAGAGCAATTTGTTGGATAAGTTTGCAATTTTTGATATTTTTGTTTGATCTGATGTTTTGAGAATTATGTTTGACATATAGCAAGTGATAAGGCATGTCAAACAAAGTGTATAAAATGACCATTTGTTTAATTGATAAGAGGCCAAAATCAACCCAAGTTTAAACTAGTAACAACATCAAAAACATTTGAAGCATATTATCCTTAAGTTCAAATTGGAGAATGGCAACACTTTTAGGCCCACAACTTGGAATCTCCTTCAACTTAAGGGTAGGTAAACCCAAAGCGATGTATACATTTAAGTCTTCCGAGAGTGGAAAGATAAGGGGTTCCCTAGAATGAAAGGATAACCCAAATCACCCTTTCCTCGAAAATCTACAAGTAGCTTATGCTAAGCCAGGGATTTCTATCTCAACTCAAGGGAGTTTATATGGCGAGTAAAGTATCTTCAGGGTATGATGCACATCCCTTGCACTGAACCGTGTCGCCAAGTAGAATATATCAATCAATAAGGTGGGAAAACTACCATAAAGTTTTTAGTCACTGCCCAAGGGACTCAACACCTAGCTAACATCTAACAAGCCACTTAAGGCTTTAACCACTCCTACTAGGTGACTAATTATACCTCACACACATGTGGATACCTCCCCATTCTAAATGGTACTGTCAACCAAGTAATCATCGGTTAGACCTAGGTTTTCACTGAAGCCAATTTATATAGTGACCTAAGGGAAATACTGCTATGGGTTGCCTTGAGTTCTCCAATGCAGGATGTATCTCAAGGTAGGCCTGATCTAAAGGTGATGCTATAAAAAGAAAATGTGACCCAAAGTGTTTCTCATCACCTAAGATCATCCAAAGACATAAGGGGAGAGGATACACACTTGGTTTTCCAAACACGGTGAACATGGTATATAATTTATAGCAATTTAATTTTAAGCCCAAAAGTGAAGTGTGTAAAGATAACAATTCATTTTTTAGATGCACCAACTTCAAAGTGTTTGAGACTTCAAGCAAGAAATACCATTGCAATCAGAAAAAATGATCTTTGTTTAATTTTGTAACATCTTATATTTTCTGCAAGCATGACTAGATAAACAAAGTTAAATCCAAACAATAATCTAAAATCTAACAACAAAGAATGAGGAAATAAACTAAACTAATAAAACCAAAATGATCTCACCGAATATGTGTTCATCCCTTCAAATTATCTTGATTGTTCTTCTCCATTTTTCCTTTTCAGTATTCTTGCCCTCAGATTTGTGTGTTTGAATGCAAGTATAGTATTGTCGAGTTTCTAAGCAAAATATCAAATTTGAATCTCTTCTCAAAAGTATGTGATTTCAGGAGGAGGAATAATGATTATAACAAGCCATTTTATAGATTTTTTGTTTTCGAACAATCGGCTCAGATTGAAAGAGAGATCGACGGACGATATTGATGAATGCCATGCGATGTGAGTTCTGTCTTAGATAGAATGTGAGTTAGAACACGAGTTCAGGAAAGACTGAAGATAGAGACCAAATTAGAACATGAGTTAGAACACAAGTTCATATCTTAATCTCCAAAAATAGAAGAAATAGACTTTGTATGCAAAAGCCAAAGTTGGAACTCGAAGACTTAATGCATTTGAATGGAAACATGAATTAGAACTAGTTAATCAACTAGTTGTAATAGAGAGTCTTCTCGCAGAGATAAACTGGTGTTGAATTCAGAGATAACTGAAGAACTAAAAATAGATCTCGAGTCAGAAGGTGAGTGAATGAATTAGATAATTGAATGATAGAGGAATGTGACATAATTAATTAAATATGAATTAAATATTAATTTAATTCAACATTCGAAAATAAGAGACTTTAATTAAATAAATAAAGATAATTTATTTAATTTGACTATTTGAAAAGGATAATATAAATAATTAAATAATAAATATCTAATTATAGATAAAGGAGGTTAAATGAATAATTAAATAAAGATATTTAATTATAGTTGGAAAAGTATGATAAAGGGGTAATTAAATAATAATTTATTTAATTGATTAGGAAGAATTAATTAGTTATGGACATAATTAAATAAATATGATTTATTTAATTAATCAAGTTGAATAAAGATTAATAATGAATTAATTAAAAAGGGGTATTTAATTAATAGAGGAAATATGTGTTAGAAAGGTTAATTAAATAATATACATTATTCAATCAAGATGACAGACTATAGAAAATTATGTCGAAATGTGTACTCGCAAGCCTAGACCAATTTTCGGTATCTACAGTTTGCCCCTCTTTGATACAATGTTGGTACGACGTTGTGTCGAAGAAAATATGCCCCGATTGTGCCCCAGCATGAAACAAGTTAAGGTATGCCCCCTCGGGAAAATTGACAATTTTTGAAAAGTTTCAAAAAAATCAAGAAATATTCCCGAGAAGTCAATTTGATAGTTAGAAATGCTATGGAGTCGACGGAATTGAATTTGGAGTTAAGACGGATGCGTACGGGTCGTTTGAAGTTGAAAGGCTAAGCAGCCAATAGAGAAGGGCTGAAGAAATGCCATTTTTAACCCACCTATAAATAGGAATTAGGGCTAAATCCAATTCATTTGCACCCAGAGGAGATAGAAAAAGAGGAGTTTTTGCTCTGACCAATGGACGAAATGGCACCCATTCCATACGCTTTGCATCCCAGTTATCGGACCCGGACATTCAGGAGGCCAGTTGACACAAGACCACCGGTATGTACCCTAAAACAAACCCTTGAAATTTAATTTTGCACGCTTTTCTAGGCATTAGAAAATCATTTAAGCAAATGCAATGCGTCGTAAATGATGCATATGCAGTCATATTCACCACATCTGACTGCGAAATGACACATTTGCAAAAACGCGTTAGGGCTAGATTTGGCTAGTTAGGGAATGACCGCATGTGAATTAGAATGCACCACATGTGTTGTTATGCAATGCATGTGTGATAGGGATAAACGCATGTGACGTTTTGAACCGCATATGCATTTTGAAATGCATATGTTGTAGATAAGATGTTTAAGGAAAAATGCACTGCATGTGGTTTAGTGAATCGCAGGTGCAGTAGTTGAAAAGGGTTTGTGGAGAATATGCAATGCATATGAAATATGCACCACATGTGAGGCTTTGTGCAATGCATTTGCAAAAATGCACTGCATTTGTAATGTGAGCCGCATTTGACTGGTTAAATTTTCTAAAAAATTTCCTTAGAAAATTTGAAAAATGATGACATCATGGTTAAATTGCAGGTGGTGTTAGATCCTATTTATACGTGAGAGTCTCGACCAGACACATTCAACTTGAGAGACAGGTTGACCTCTACAGAGATTCAGCTTTTATGGAAGCTAGGCCTTCGTCACTGTTTGTCGATGCCTACCATTCGGGCGAACAGGGGGGTGTTGATGGCATTCAGAGACATCGTCGTTTCATTTACCGATTGGGGAGGCCACTGTCACATTGGAAGATGTGTATAGGATTCTAAGATTACCTATTAGAGGTGAGTGGGTTATGTATGATACCCAGCGAGGATTGATGGAGTTAGCACGGTTCTATTAGGTGGATGACATCAGTAGGCTCGGGATCGAGCATTATGAGATTAGATGGCCAGTGCTAGCAGATAGATACGATCGGATCAACTGTATCCTATGTACCTTGATTGGGGGTATAGTGCTTCCAGGTAGACGGGGTCATGGATTTCTAGTGGGATGGGGAGCTATGTTGGTCGGCATGTTGGAGAGTGAGACGAGATATGCATGGGGTCCATGTCTACTTGGGATGTTGTACTTCCATTTATATGACATCACCTACAAAGACGCACAGTCATTGAGTTGTGGGATGACATTGTTGATGGTATGGGGTTGGGAGAGGATAGTTGTTTTTTGTCCTCTAGTTATAGTAGAGAGAGAGGAGAGACACCTATATGTGTTTCGATATACAGGATAGATTACGTAGACCCATGTGGGAGACATAGGGTACTGGCAACATGCCTTGGATATTCTTGATCAATTTACATGGAGACCTTACATGGATTATGAGGAGTGGGTGGACGAGGATATACATTTTCCATTCTGTAGAAAGACACAGTATCTCATTGGGAGGACTATTTCGAGTGTTCACATTATTGAGCGACATCTGCCAGATAGAGTTCTACGACAGTTCACGGAGGTTCAGGATGAGCCTCGAGGTAGAGCAGAGTTTGTTCGATCGTTGAGAGAGGTTCCATGGTGGGGACCCTTGATTCCAGTGGCTATTGTGAAGGCAAACATATAGGAATTATAGCCAGTACAGTGGGGATGGAGAGATGGATTAGCATATCCAGGGACTACAGCTGCATATGATGCATGGTGGGTGGTTCATCGTCCGATTCCTTATACAGATCTTGACCAGCCAGCACTAGTCGAGAGATGAGGCACAGGGCTGAGAGGATGATGGAGAGGTGGAGGTGCCAGAGTGGGTAGAGTTGGTGGTAGAGGTGATGGAGATGACGGCAGAGGCGGAGGTAGAGCTGGGAGATGAGGATGGAGAGGACGGAGAGGGGGTCAGGCAGGTGGACATGCACCTATTCAGGAGGCAGTAGTAATTGATGTACCGATGGCAGACATTGAAGGGAGAGTGGATGTATAGGCTAGGGGTGAGCATCCTGTAGTGGAGGTAGTGGCTGAGGAGCATGTAGCAGTAGAGGATGTTGCAAAGGATTTGGATGCGGAGATGGCTTTAGACCCTCTGGGTGTGTTGGTAGGATATGGAGAGGATGATGTGGAGGATGACGATGAGGAGGATGCACAGATGGAGGAGCAGGAGAGAGAGCTCTGAGATCATATTGCAGAGGGGAGATGGGATGAGGATGCTCCTAGAGATGGTGACAGGGAGGCCTTGGAGGAAAGACTCAGACTTATGACTGCAAAGTTTGAGGCGATGAGACTAGAGAGAGACAGTGCCTATACAAAGAGGGATAGTGCATATGCAAAGAGGGATAGCGCTCGTACAGAGAGGGATAGTGCTCTTATGGAGAGAGACTAGGCTATAGCGCGAAGAGATGAGATAGAGCAGCAATTCACAGAGGTTAGATGCCTTTGCAGTGGGTCCTCATCTGATGGCATGGTACGAGAGTTGGTCAGATCGATGGAGAGAGCCACTTATTATATGGATCTTTATGAGGCAGTTGTGCCAGCGAAGAGACGAGCTCCTAGCTTTTCAGAGGTGCAGAGTTAGAGGACGCAGAGCACTGAGGGGGTGGTAGGACCATCAAGGCCAGGTCCATATGAGAGGCCTTCCACCTCACAAAGAGCACCTTCAAGTCTTTTCCCACCACCATCACCACGTGACAGCAAGGGTAGTGAGACACGATGATAGGGTTACATATGTAGACATCATATTTTGACCAGAGAGCTTGCGAGCTCATGTTTTATTTATGGATACATTTAGACATTATACTGTGACACACTATTTTTGAGCGATATATATATATATGATTTTGGTGGCTTCTACATGATATGCAGTTCTATGTTATGAATGATGCTTTATTTCTACATGATTATGTTTCCTAGATTATTTATGCACATATTTTATGAATGAAATGTTTCTATATGTTTATGATTTATGCATTGAATAATGATGTTATGATGATTCTATTTACTTATGATAATGAATGCAAATGATCTATATGATGTTTACTTATATGTGATGGTAATACGTACATGCAATGTTTACATTATGTATGTTATGATGATGCAATGCCTACTATGTAATGATGAAATGCAATGTAATGCAACTATGTGAAATGCTCATTAAATGTATGCTAATGCAAATGATCTAATGTTTTTATGGTGTCACAGGACTTTATCTTTATGTTTAAAGAAGAGAAATGTTAGGATGAAATAAATGTTGAATGTTAGTAAGAAATAATTAACTTCGATTGATGGAGAAAAAGATATAATGAAAGTTTGATTGATTAAGAAAAATACATAATCTTCGACATATTTCCAAATACGTTATACTTGCTTGTTATCATCATTGGGCGGGACATGACACAGATGGATAGTACACACTATGATATGAGATAGACCATAGTGTACAAAGTCATCCATCTGCGAAAAATAGATAGTCACAGACAAGGAGTGTCTTAACTCAGACTAAGGATAGTAGTTTGACACGACCAATGAATTTGAATATACAAAGTGTCATGATTTCAATGTGTGTGATATATGACAAACCTAGACTGACAGACCTGATGCCTCGAGAGCACATCGATTGATGGCCTTGCCTACATCCCAGTCACAGAGGCAACATAGTTTGACTATGTCTATGATTGACTTAACATGCCCAACTTGACATGATTGACTTGACATGATAAACTGACATGATGACTTGACTCTATTTTTGGGATTTTTTGACATTTATTTATTTATTTTTTTGGATTTTTGAAGTTTTCTACTGTTTTTGGAATTTTTGAGGATATTTTTGACGATGCAACGTTATGTACATGATGTTAGGGCATAGAACAAGGATTTTCCCCCAGTCGGTAATATGATTTAGAAGATGGAGTTGGTAATGTGAGGGAATGGATGCTAGATGTCAATCGTTCCAAGGAATGGATAAGACAACCATTTATTATGAATGATGGTGAAAAAGTCTGATTAGAATGATGGTAGATGGAAGAGCGATCCTAACTATACATGGCTCCTATTTGCCAGGTTTTCACCATGGTACTTATCCATAGCGCCACCGAAGCGGTTTTCACTATTGGACGGATTTATTTCTCTTTACTTTCTTTGATTTTCTAAATTTTTTTGGTGTTACAAAGACGCCTGTTTGCCAAGTTTTCATCTAGGTAACCATTTTTTTGTTTTTTCATTTTTTTTGTATTTTTCTAGATTAAGACACGGATTCTCAAAGACTAAGCATAGAACCTTTTTAGATGCAAACTGTTGATAGGGGACAAAAGCGGCTCGCCTTCAAGAGTAGAGAGTTGGTACGCTCTTGATCCAAAGGCTTCTGTGACTATATAGGGCCCCAACTAGTTAGGCTCAAACTTACCTGGTTTCTCTCTTTCAACTTGGTTCTTAGGATTCTCCATTTATACCAGGTCACCAATGTCAAAATGTCTATTGAGAACCTTCCTATTGTAACTACGACGAAGATGATTATGATATGCTTGCAAATGATCTAATGCCTTCTGTCTTCATTCATCTATCAATTCCAGCTCTTGTAACCTAGAGACACGGTACTCTTCATCGTCAATATGACCCTTCAAGGATACTCGTAGAGAAGGTATTTCAACCTCGATAGGTAAGATAGCTTCGGACCCGAATACGAGGAAAAATGGAGTTGCGCTGGTGGGAGTACAGATTCTTGTGCTATAGGCCCATAAGGCAGGATTAAGCTGTAGGCACCAATCATGACCAGCGTCACTGATAGTCTTCTTAAGGATTCTAACAATAGTTTTATTAGATGCCTCAGCTTGGCCATTACCTTGTGGGTAATATGGAGTGGAGAAATGGTGTTTGATGTGGAATTCTTCACATAAATGGCGTACTTCTTGGTTCTTGAATGGGCGGCCATTGTCTATGATTATGGATTGGGGCACACCATACTGACAAATGATATAGTTTAGGATAAACTTAGATATTTGTGTGTCGGTTATGTATGTCATGGGAATAGCTTCAATCCATTTGGTGAAGTATTCAGTGGCGATGATGATGAATTTATGGCCATTAGATGATGGAGGGTGTATCTTACCTATGAGGTCAAGTCCCCATTGGGCGAAAGGCCATGGTGAAGTAATTGGACGAAGCTATTGCATTGGGGCTCCTATCAAGTCTCCATGTATTTGACCTTATCTACACTTCTTTACAAGACGTATTAGTCTTTCTCCATTGTAGGCCAATAGTAACCTAGTCTCATAATCTTGTGGGCTAGAGTAGGACCACTCGAATGAGATTTGTATATACCCTCGTGTACCGCTCGTAAAGTTGTTTGTGCTTCTTCAGCATCGAGACATCTCATAAGGGCGTTATCTAAGGTGCGTCTATACAGGGTTTCTCTGATGATGGTGTACTTGGCTGACTTTCAGATGAAGGTTCGACATTGGTTATTGGACAAGTCTTGAGGTAAGGTTTGGTTAGTGAGGTAATTGAATATGTCTTTATACCAAGGAGACGTAGGACCAACAATGGTACACACTATCGTAGTATTGGGGACATCATAAGCGGGAACCAAAAGTTGTTCAACTAGAAACTCGAACTTAGGCACATTACTCGGAATATTCAACAAGGAACCCACAGTTGCCATTGCATCTGCAGCTCTATTCTGGATACGTGGTATTTGTTGAAAAGTTATGTCTTTGAAATACTATTTGAAACTATCATCCATTCGCTTGTATGGTGCAAGCTTCTCATCCTTAGTCTCGTAGTCATCATTTACTTGTCGGATTACAAGTTGAGAGTTGCCAAAAACATGTAGGCTCTTAATTTTCCATTGAACTGCCATTTTCAACCCTGTAACTAGAGCTTCATATTTTGCTATATTGTTGGTACAAGGGAAAGAAATCCTAAATGATTTGGGAATGGTATCACCTTGAGGTGTGACAAATAAGATACCACCTCCTGATCCACGATTTGTGTGTGACCCATCAAAGAACAGTTTCCATTCTGTTTTAATGTCTATGTTGAAGAGAAATTCATCTAGAAAATATGCCACTAATGGATGGTCTGCCTTTATAGGTGCATTAGCTAGTTGATCTGCAATCACCTGTCCTTTTATAGCCTTCCTTTCGACATACTAAATGTCATACTCACTAAGTATCATAGCCCATTTAGCCAATCGGCCTGTTAAAGCTACCTTACTTAGGAGGTATTTAAGTGGATCAATCTTTGCAATTAGCATTGTTTGTCGATTGAGCATATAGTGCCGAAGTTTTTGGGTAGCAAAAACTACCGCAAGATGGGCATGTTCTATGTTGCTATAATTCAATTCATAGCCCACTAAGGTACAACTGATATAATAGATGGCTCTCTCATGACCTTGATCATCGTGTTGTGCGAGAAGAGCCCCTAATGTCGACTGAGTTGCTGAGATGTAAAGTATCAATTGTTTTCCCTCTATAGGTGGCATTAAGACTAGTGGAGTAAGCAAATAATCCTTGATTTGCTGGAAGGCCTCTTGACATTTAAGGGTCCATACAAATGGTACTCCTTTCTTGAGTAGATGCTGAAATGGATGTATTTTATCCGCCTGTTGTACTATGAAATGCCTAATTGACTGTAATCTCCCTTGTAGGGTTCTGAGTTGACCAATACTAACTGGAGGAGGAATTTCTATGATAGCTCTTACCTTCTCTGGGTCTACTTCAATGCCTCTGCGAGAGATGATATGCCCTAATAGTTTCCCTGATTTGACTTCAAAGACACTTCTTCGAATTTAGCCTAACATTGTAATTCTCTAGCCTTTGGAATATCTTGTCTAAGACTTTCAAATGATCTTCCCTTGTTTCTGACTTTGCTATGATGTCATCTACATAATCTTCCATGAAAGTATGTACAAAGTCATGGAAAATCATAGTCATGGCCCGCTGATAGGTAGCTCCCCCATTCTTAAGGCCAAACAGCATAACATTCCAATAGTATGTGCCCCATGGACACGTGAAAGCTGTTTTGTGTTGGTCTTCAGGTGCTATTTTAATCTGGTTATATCCAGAGAAACCATCCATGAGGGATAGCATCTCGTAGCCTGCTGTAAAGTCTACTATCATGTCGATATTCAGCAAAGGAAAGTCATCTTTAGGACATGCCTTGTTGATGTCTCTAAAGTCAGTGCAAATGCGAATGCCCCCAGTTGGCTTAGTCACTGGTACAAGATTTGATATCCAATCTGCATAGTCTGTTTTCCAAGTTATGAATCCTACATCCAAAAGTTTCTTAAGTTCTACTTTGACCAATAGAGCAATTTGTGGATGCATTTTCCTCAACTTCTACTTGACTGGCTTAATACCTGGCTGTAGTGGTAAATGATGCAATATTAGGTCTAGATCCAGCCCAGGCATGTCAGCATACGACCATGCAAATTTTATTTGTCTCTTTGTGAAGAAGTCCTTAAACTCATGTTTTTTTGTCTCTATTAAAGAAGCTGCAAAATATACCTTCCAAGGATTCTCTTCTATACCTATGTTGACTTCCACAGAATCTTCTACTAGCATCGGTGACCTTTCCTATTCAACGGAGAGAATATTTAAACCTCTATCCTTGGGTGCCTCTGAGAGGTTTTCGCCCTCGGATACGTCCTTTATTTTGTCTTTTTCTTCGTCCAAAGGTGCCTTTTGGTTTTCACCTAGGGACTCATCATTTTTCTTTTTATTGTCTTTTTCCTTTTCATTTTCATTTTTGCGACTAGAGGTGTAAATAGACTCCCCAAAGTATGCCTTATCGTCCAAGTCTATGGTAAAGCCTGCTTTATGGTCCCCTCTTGGTATTCCTTCTCTAAGTCCCATGAACTCAAAAATTGCTTTGTCACTCTTGAATGCATCTATGATAGGTGTACCTTGTTGATCCCAATCGATGAGTTCGGGATATATAAGGGGCATGTCATCATCGAAGTTTTTAAAGGTATCTGCTGACAAGGTGAATACAGAGTGGTTGACATGGTCACAGAAGTTTTGGACTAACTCCTTCTTATTCTTCTTCCTAGGTGTAGGTATACTCTGATGTGGGACTATAGTAAGGGTAGATTCATTAGAAGATGGCTTGTCAGGTGCCCAAGATGCATGATCAAGGGTTTCCCAATAATAGTTCTCTTGCCATTCTTATTTGGACAAGTGCTTCTTAGGATAAGGACTAGATAGTTTTGGTACAAGTTTCACGTTTAGGTCCAATTCTCCAAATAAGGCATCTATGTTCATGGTACTAGTAGATGAAAGGGACTCCCATTCACCATCGCTTGAGTAAGGGGATTCATCATAGACTAGAGGTTTGTCATAAACTGGGGGAAGTGGTTCGTGAGATGTCTTGATGTCTGCATAATCATTCACTTCCTCTTGAAACGATGACGAAGTACCAGGAAACCCGATTCTAAGCGCTTGACATCCTAGCCCTAGATATTTCAGTCGTGGGTAGACAGTAATTGGTTCTGTCCTTCCATTTTGATATAGACCTAACCCACAGTGCCCGTCATATCCTTCCTTTTGCATCATTTTAAAACCTTTTCCATACTGGTCCTTGGCTATTTGAATAGACGGGGAGGGGTATTCATGTTCTTCTTGATACAACCAGGAATCACCTTGATCCATAATTTCTTCACTTAACTCTCCCCATTTGGTTAATGTCATTGTAGGGGGACTATGAAATGTGACCACTAACTGTCTTCTATCTGCCATGGGTAGGCCATATACCTTAGGTGGAATCAATTCACTAACACAGTATGATGCCTTTATTTTGTATTCACCACAGCCCTTGTCTTGGATCTCGAGTTTTGGAGTGGATGATGGTGGTTTGAATGAAATGGACTTAGTGAGACGTGAGGGGTCAACATATTGGGATAAAGTGGATGAAGAAGCTTCTTGGTTAACTGGCACTTGTCATTGTGGAATTTCCTTTAGGCTTGTACAATACTGAAAAGGATCTGGATCACCATCAATGGTGATCTCTATGCCATTATAGGGGAATTTGAGACATTGGTGGTATGTTGAAGGTACAGCCTTCATTGCGTGTATCCAGGGTCTACCTAACAACAAGTTGTATGGGAGGGTGAGATCCAAGACTTGGAAGCTGGTGTTCATGATAGCTGGGTCAATTCGGATAGGGAGTGTGACAACTCCTTTGGATGATCTTTCCTCATCATCGTAAGCCTTGATGACTATACTCTTAGAGGTATCTGCACAGTCTTCTGAGAATCCTAATGCCTTAACCAATTTAAGGGTACATAGGTTCAAACTTGCTCCTCCATCTACCAAGACTCATCGAACTTTGTTTTGATGGACTAGGACTTCAAGGTGTAAGGGGTCATTATGATCTGACTTCTCAGTTGAGTAATCATGTTGGGAAAATGTGGCATGATGCGAGTTGGTCAAATATCCCACCATTTCCTCAAAAAAAATGACATCTAAGTCTAGAGGAACAGTTGTATTCTATAGAGCTTTGTCAAGGATAGCTCGATGCCCAAGTGATAAGGTCAACAATTCCAAGATAGATATTTGTGCGGGGGTTTTACTCAATTGATCAAGAAGGTTATACTTGAACTTGGAAGCTTGCGTAGATGGCTCAGAAGAAGGACCAAGAATAGTAATCTTAGTTTTGCATGTGTTTACATTACATTCTGGATGCTTCTTAATGGTGAAGGTATTGACATTCTCGTTTGCAGTCCGGAGGTGGTTTATGATCTTTCCTTTACCATAGTCATAGTTGGTATTGTTATAGTTGGCCGATGGATTATTCTGGGGTCCCGAATTGGAGGCTTTTCCTTTTGTGTGGTCATGTAATGGGTCCATGAAGACCTTATGATCACTGTTCTTTGTGTTTTTCTGCCCACCAACTTCTATGGTTCCATTCTCAACAAAGTCTTGTATTATTTTCTTGAGTTGACGACATTGTTGGAGGTTGTGCCCTTTGGTTCGATGATAGTCACAAAAAGAGTTATCATCCCACCATGAAGGTTGGAACTATCCAGGATCATATTCTCTTGGTTCCAAAGGTTTGATAAGATTATGTTTAATCAACTCTTTGAAAATAGTCTCGATTTGTTGTCCTAAAGGTGTAAATTCACGTGTAGGAAATCTCCTTTGTTGTGGTCTTTGTTGTTGTGAATTTTGTACATAGTTAGCTTGTTGATCTGGACTATTCCTCATGTCTTGATTGGGATTATAACCTCTAAGTGTGATTACTGGTCCTGTATGTACATGTTTAGCATCAACAATGTCGTCATTTGTAACATTCTTGTTTCTAGACCAGAATTTGTTTCTATCATTTGGTGTGTTCTGATGTTGGACAACCGGATTCCTGCCTAGTGCTTTCATTTCTCCTTTTTCTATAAGGCCTTTCTCTAGGATGATTCCCTTTTGTACCAAGTCTGATAATGAACTACAAAAATGTGCCCTTAGATCACTTTCTTAATTTGGGGTTGATGTTCTCTAGGAATATTGTGACCTTTTGTTTTTCGGGTATTTCAACTGGACACCTACTAGCTAGACTTCACCACCTCTGGAAGAAAGTGGTGAAATTTTCGCCATCTTCTTGTGTCGTGTGGAACAAGGTTGCGATTGTTACCTCATTGTCTATGTTAAAGGTGAAATGTTTGATAAACTTCTTAGCTAATTCGCTCCAAGATCGTATACCATATGGTAATTTAGAGAACCATTCCAGTCCTATCCTGACAAGGGTTCGTGGAAATAGTCTCATCAAGTATGTGGGGTCATACGCTATGTCCATGCATGCTATTGAGAACTCTCTAATGTGTTCTATAGGATTCTTTCTCCCATTATACTTAGGCAAAATTTGTATAATGTATCCATGGGGGAAAGGTGTCATGTAAAGTGCTTTGTCGAAGGGACATGGACATAGGTCTTGCGCTGAGATAGCTCGTTTTTCGGACATAGACATGTTGTCCATCTGCTATTGAATATTTTGCATCTTGTTTTGAAGGACATCGACTTGCATCAAGGACATGGTGTTTGTGATATTTTGATCAATGTAGGTATTTTGATACACCATGTTCTATGACGGGTTGTGATTGGGCGAGGGAATATATCCTGTCAAGATATTCTGATTCAGTATAGGGATATTCCCTGTTTGAATAGTTTGAGTTGGTATAGGAATGCTTCCTGTCTGAAACGTCTGATTTGGAATAGGAATGCTTCCTGTCTAAATGATTTGACTTGGTATAGGTATATTTCTTCCAACTTTGGTTCTCTTACCAGTCGTGTTGATGCCAAAGGGGTTGGAGGAAGTTGCCCCCGCAGTGAATTGTAAACCTTGTGTTATGTTGAAAGGGGTTGTGTTTACAATTGACAATGTTTGAGTTGGTATACCACTTGGTATTGCTATGGTTATTTGGGGAATAGAGACTGTTGATGTTGCAGTTTGGGATGGGTGATTTGACTGTGTTTGCAAAGTACGAATATCAAATCCTATGGGTAGTTTGGCACCTTCTGCTAGTAATTTTGCTAGATAGCATTGGGGATCATTTGCCAAACATTCATCCATGAAGGATGCAAATTATGGATCTTGTATTGCTGCATCTATGTCCTCTATGTAAATCTGACCATGCGTGTCCCTAGTGACATGTTTTTCTAGCAAAGGCTTGTGTGGTTGTTTACTTCCTGACGATTGGTTTTTGAATGGATTGATGAATTCATTGGGGTCTGTCACTGCTCTGTGTTTCTTTTTGGACCTTGTTTTGACCATGAAAAATTTGCTCAAAATGGGTAATGCAGACTATGCCTAAAAACTGATATGACCTATGTCTATGTTTTTGGATTTTTCTGACGATAAATGATGTAGCTAAAATGGTTTCTAAAAGGACATATACTAAGATGACATACAATAAGACTGACGATATGCAAGATGCGAGTAGACTATGATGATAAATGAGTCTAAGACGGTATAACCTACCACCTATGGGATAAATGCATGTAAAGACTTGTTTTTGACCAAGGAACCTGATTGTATGACAAGGACAGTGACAAGGTGAATTTTTCAAACTAGACTAAAGAGCTTAAAAGATCCACTAGATGGGACTAAAGTGACAAGGTTCAATGATTTTGACAAATCGACACATGAATGTTTCCAATGACGAGGAAAGTTATCTAATCTTGTGATATGCAATTTCCTAGGGAGTATTTATATGCATACAACTTAGGATGACTATGACTAGGACATTTACTGTGGCTAAGACGTATATGACACCTAGTGATGGTAACTAAGATGTGTATGACACCTAACGATGCAAAGTTTTGAGCAAAATTTACTAGTTTTGAATCTAAGGTTGATCTTAAGAACCTACAACAAATTATGACAATGATGTTCTAGACTCAGCTCACGGTTTTTTGATGTTTTCTGTTGATAGGTAAATGCGGTTTTCCTAATAGTTATGGTTCATATTTTGACAGATGCGGCTTTTTGACAGTGCATGCGGTGTTTCTGACAGTGTCGGTTTTTCCTATGACAAATGCGGTTTACCGATACACATGCGACTCGAAAATTGACAGATGCGAGTTTTAAGGACACATGCGACTCGAAAACTGACAGATGTGAGTCATGATATGCAGACTATGAAAAATGGAAAGTTTGACAGCCAGATGTGGCTTTTCCCCTAACAGATGCGACTCACTAATACACATGCGGCATTTAAACTGACAAATGCGACTTGGTTTTCTGACAGTTGAATTTTTTTTGAAAGTTGAAATTTTCCCAAAATTTTTTGACTGACTTTGTTTGTTTGATCAAGGTTTTGACGAATACAACAAAGAGCAAACACAACAATCAATGTATTTTCAGTTTTTGTGATGGTAAGGACTGTTAAGACTTGAAAAACAATTACAACCTAGGCTTTTAGGACAATACTTGTTGAATTCTTATTTGGATTTCTCCAACTATGCATATTTATGGCGAATGACTAGTAGCTTGAACCCACTAGCTCCCCTCCATGACACTCACTTATACAGGGCAGCCAAGCTATTGTATCCATGAAACTCCCATGGCATACATTTCATTTCCACACATAAACAGTAAGAATATAAGACGGCTTCACAGGGCCGACCCTGCTGCGCCAACAAATAGGTAGGATTTTGGTAACTCTACAACAAGGTGTTTAATAAGGGCATTCTATTCATGGGACACTATCCAACGTCGGCGAGAGTCCATTTCTATCCATCTCATCGGAATAGTGCGCGTGATTCTTGGGCTTTCCCCAAGAATCCACTTTTCTATACCAGCTAGAAGTCGCTTGGCTTTAGCGTGCTACCGGTCTGAGTCGTCTTGGGGTGAGTACTTTTTCCCACCAAGATAGGCCCAAGTTCTAGAGTCAGCAACCATTTCTCTTACACCCAGGATCGCAGACTACGCAAGGGGAGAGGATACTTCGGTGTACTGAATCGTAAGGGTTATAGATACATGCAAAGCACCAAACAAAGAAGACAGTGGTTCTTTTTAATCCAAATGACAATTTTCTATCTATCAATCAGAAAATTCATTTTAATCCCACATGACGATTATCTATCTACCAAACAAAAGCTTGCTTAAATAAATGAATTAACACAAAGGCATTAGGTCCTGCATGCAAATTCATCAGTAGTTCATTGTTCTTCAGCTTTCGTCCTACAGAAAAATGTCTTCTATGCTTCATCTTGCAAACACTATGTTATTGCCCCCTAACACAATTGAAACAAACATTAGCAAAATCCAAACACCCTATAAAGTGAAAAATGAAAATATGGATGCACGGAAATTGATAAAAAAGTGAGAAAAATGTTACCAGCCAGATGCGGTTTTTGGAGCCACATATGTGGTTCAACTGTTGACAGGTGGATGCGGTTCACGAAGTTGTTGACATGCGGATGCGGTTCGCGAATTTGTTGGCAGGTGGATGCGGTTCATGACTTCGCAGATGCGGCTTTTTATGACAGATGCGTCGTTGTTTTTCACAGATGCGGTTCGTGGATGTAGATGCGTCGTTTAGCAGAACAGATGCGGTGCGCCGTACAGAAAATGGAAAAACAGAAAAACGAAAATATGTGCGGATTTTGAAGCGTGTTCACGTCGGGTTCACCAAATGTAACATCTTAGATTTTCTACAAGCATGACTAGATAAAAAAAGTTAAATCCTAACAATAATCTAAAATCTAACAACAAAGAACGAGGAAATAAACTAAACTAATAAAACCAAAAAGATCTCACTGAATATGCGTTCATCCCTTCAAATTATCTTGATTGTTCCTCTCCATTTTTCCTTTTCAGTATTCTTGCCCTTAGATTTGTGTGTTTGAATGCAAGTATAGTATTGTCGAGTGTCTAAGCAAAATATCGAAGTTGAATATCTTGTCAAAAATATGTGATTTCGGGAGAAGGAATAATGATTATGACAAGCCATTTTATAGATTTTGTGTTTTCAAATGATTGACTCAGATTGAAAGAGAGATCGACGGACAAGATGGATGAATACCATGCGATGTGAGTTCTATCTCAGATAGAACATGAGTTAGAACACGAGTTTAGGAAAGATAAAAGATAGAGACTAAATTAGAACGTGAGTTAGAACACAAGTTCAGATCTTAATCTCCAAAAATAGAAGAAATAGACTTTGTATGCAAAAGCCAAAGTTGGAACTCGAAGACTTAATACATTCAAATGCAAACAGGAATTAGAACTAGTTATTCGACTAGTTGTAACGAAGAGTCTTCTCACAAAGATAAACTGGTGTTGAATTTGGAGATAACTGAAGAACTAAAAATAGATCTTGAGTCAGAAGGTGAGTGAATGAATTAGATTAACTGAATGATAGAGGAATGTGACATAATTAATTAAATATTAATTTAATTCAACATTCGAAAATAAAAGACTTTAATTAAATAAATAAAGATAATTTATTTAATTTGACTGTTTGAAAAGGATAATATAAATAATTAAATAATAAATATCTAATTATAGATAAAGGGGGTTAAATGAATAATTAAATAAAGATATTTAATTATAGTTGGAAAAGTATGATAAAGGGGTAATTAAATAATAATTTATTTAATTGATAAGGAAGAATTAATTAGTTATGGACATAATTAAATAAATATGATTTATTTAATTAATCAAATTTTTTTAGGATGAAAGTGACCTTGTAAATGTTAGTTTCTTTAGTAACCTGCAACACAGAACAACCAGTAGCAGCCTTTTTGACAATAGCAATTGACTTTAGGACTATATCGGTCAAACTTAGGATGAATGTGGTAAAACCGTAAAGATGACACATTCAAATTTTGGGACTTCCTCATTTCAAATATCAATAGTGTTTCTTATAAAATATGTTAGCATTCTAGAACTTGTAACTGCTCAAAAAAACTTATGAAAACATTAGTGTTTAGGACCTATGTCCCACCAGGCATGCCATATTAATGTAAAGGGGAAAATAAGCATAAGAAAATAACAATAAAATCAAACGAAAGAGATCAAATCAATATTAAATCCCAACCAAATTCATGAAATGAAAATTATAAAACTAAGAATTTGATGAACAATTCTATAATAAGACAAATTCAAGCATTACAATGTTACCATCCCATGGTGAAGTGTAATTTGTATTGATGTTGGATTGTGTTGGATCAATATGAAGCCTCCATTTGTTGTGCAAAAGCTTTAAAAGGTATGTTAATGGTGATCAAATATTTAAATGTATCAAATGTGCTTCAATGGCTATTTCAACATAACCTCTCCATAAATTCTCTAGATTCTCTGATCATTTTTTAGAAGAAAGAAGGTCTTTTCATAGATTTTCAGGTTTCAAATGAACAATCGAGATTAAATAATGAAATATCATGATCAATGGTTGAGAACTGTTGAGAGGAAATAGATTGACCAGTTAACTCCTCTGACTGATCTAATTAAGGATTTTAATCAGATAATTAGTGGGATTAGATTGGAATAATTGGTTGGATTGCAGAAATTAGGTTGAGTGGTTAGTGGGATTGAGAAAATTAGGCTAAGTTAGGAAATAGATGGGTTAGTTAGCCAATTAGAGTTAGAAGTCAGAGGTAATGATTTACTCAATCACAAAGGGGTGAGGATAATTAATTAACATTGGAGATTAACGTGCAAGTTTGCTTTTGACTTTAACAAATAGAGATATATTTGGTTTTTGACCATGTTGAATGATTTTGAATAATTGATTTAATTATTCAAATTTAGAGAAGGGGAATTGGTTTAATTAAATTATTAATGATAACGGGCATGTGCAGGATCATCATGGAAAAACAAGCCCTTAAGTGGCAATAAAATTTAGAAAAATCAGAGTTAGGCAACTTGACATAAAAATTTGAGTAAGTTAACTATATCATTTCAAAAATATGTTAGAATAGAATCTGTTGAAAATTTAATGTAGTTTCTAAAATAATAGGTTTATTTTTATTTAAAAAAAATCTATTTGGTGAAAATTTGAAATTTCAATGCAGTAGTACTTGAATTTCAAGAAAAAAATGAGAAATAGGTGTCTGTTTGACCACCCTAACCACAATAAAATGATAATATTTTTTTATAAGATTCTAGATATAAGTAGAAGACTCATGTCCCGATGTGATGCGCATTTTTTTGTAATTTTTTTCAAAGTAAATAATTAATTATGATTTTTTTATTACAAGTTTAAAAAAATATAAAAACTCATACATCTAACCACCTTAACTTGGTCAATAATTCATGAAATTAAATTATTTAATTTTTAATCCTATAGTATGTGAAGCATAGAATGTGATGCATGTTTTAGATTCAAAAAATGTGATACCCTTTGAAAGCTATAAATATTTTTCAATCAACCTATCAATCAAGACTTTAGTCGTAATTCAAATAGAAAAGGAATAATAATTATTTATTAAATTCAAATTAAATCATAATTTATATTGGTGGAAAGCTAAGAATATCCTTTAAAAACCCTTTTCGTTTCATCAATTTTGGGTAAAAAAAAGTCATCAGCCACATGGGCCATCATATCACTTACATATCGCAACTTTTTGGCCCATCATGATCCTGCACATACCCTAACAATTTAATTGATTTAGATGAATGGGGTATATTAATAACATAATTAAATAATTGATGTTTATTTAATTACTCAGGTTGAATAAAGTTAGATTAATGATGATATAGTGAATTAATTAAATATTTAAAGATTATTCAATTAATAAAGGAAAATAGGGTTAATGATGTGAAATGCAAATTTATTAATTATAATGATGCCAATGATGGAAAAATGCAATTCAAGGTGTGTGATATGTGTTAGGTCACTTTTACATGTCTACAAATATAATATGATCAAAAGGCATTTCAAATTACACCATATTACTTTCACTATTTGAAGGCAGTGTTTATTAATTTTCTAGCTTATGTAGTATCCGTTTTCCACCACACATTAGATATCTCTTAAACCATTTTATCTTCTTCTCTTTATTTTAATTATAGAAAATATATACCTGTTTTAAATGCTTATATAATGCTACTTGGTGATTTTTTAATTATAAAAGTTTATGAGGTTGATAAATCGTTCCAATACAATATTTTTAAAGTAGTATTTATATATTTATTATTATCATTTGTATGATAAAAAGAAAAAAAAATTATTTAGTCCATAATATTATCTTGAAGTTTCTAGTTTTGACCATAAAAGCTTTTTTCTATCAACATTTTGGATCACTCTTTGTGATCCATCATTAGGATGTAGATAGAAACAGAAGATAATTGTGATCCATCATCAGGATCACAATTATATTCTCTTTATATCTACATCATAATGATGGGTCATGGAGTGTGGTTGAAAATTTTGATGGAAAAATTTACACAATCAAATCTAAAAAACTCAAGCTAATTTTTATGAGTTCTTGAATAAATGTATTTCATGTTGGTTGGGTGTTTTTAATTTTACATGTATTCTCATGGTGGTTCACAAGAAATTTAAAGTGTGAGTAAAATGTAATGGTGAAAATTGCACAATTGCAAGTTTTTTCCCTTTTCTAAATATTATTTAAATATTTTTTATGCAATGATAAGTATACAATTTTTATAATCTCTAGTGATAGTTTACACATAATTCAAGATTGTGTACTTCTTTATCTAAAATCACTCCTAAAAATCAATATTAATGGAGTAGAATTCATGCATCTCCCACCTTGATTAGATTCATGATTACTTAAATGTAGGTCAAATGTGGAGTTGTAGTAATGACCCATAAGACTTTAGTTTTCAAACTCAAATTTAGTGTCAACCTAACCATTTGAACTTAACCTTTATGTGCTAACTAGACAAGAAACAAAAATATATTTATGACCCTTCAAGTTGTATTTAAAAAGGTACCAAAATTCATTTTAGAGTCACCTAGTACCTATATAGAATCTAATAATGTAACATTAAAGAAACATTATACATCATTAAATTCAGAGGAATTACTACTACATTTCTAGTTGTATCATCATTTAGGGAATACACTACATTTTTTTATGCTATATTTAATTATTTTATAAGTCCTTGATTTGGTATCCTTATAGGAGTGGACATAAGGGAGGAATTATCCTTATCGTGTATAAACTCCAAACCACACAACTAATTTTTTATGTAGAGATACACAAAAATTCACATCAAACTAAAAGAAGCATTCAAGGATTTATAGATATTATATCCACACATCTAGATCATATCCACACTTGCACATGTTAGATTCATATGTGTGTATTGATCTCACATTTGTGAAAGTGACCTAGAATAATAAGCACAAAATTTATTAATTCTAGAACATTCATTCAAGCATCAAAAAATTTACTATAACCTAAGAAAATATTTATAGAAACCTAAAACAACATATCTACATTGAATCTTCATTTAATATTATTATTTTGTTATTTAATTTTCATTAATTTAATTTAATTTATTTTATTATATCGATCATTCACCCTTAATTGAACTTATATTTTAGAATAGTAAAATATCAAAGATAATTAACTCCAAGATGCATTCTACAATGACAAAAAGGGTGAAATATAATGGTGTTAGTGAGTTAACAAAAACTCTTATTTTTACTGTAAATTTGATGACCATTTGCATGTCAAAATATTAATATTTAATCATAAACATACGATTCTAAAATAAGTAATATGTAAAATGAGTATATATATATTATGTTTTAATTTAATCAATTTTTAAAAAGCTTGAGTCAAAAAAATATTTTGATTTGTTGATATGAAAATTTTGTATTTGTAAATTATAGCTGAAATTTTGATGAGTACAAATTGAATGAAGAAATAAACTTTACATATTTAAATAAATAACCAAACTAAAAATATATAAAAAACACATAATGTTTTAAACAATGTAGAGACAATAAAATTTACATGTACATGTATATAATAAATAAAATTATTGTAACGTATGGGTGGTCGCGCGGGCACCTCTACACAAGCAATGGTGTGGAGAGGCTGTTGATGTGGTGGTTGATGTGGTGGATGGTTAATTACATGATGGCAGCTTGACATGTTGGATTTTATGAAACTTTATGCTTGGGGATTATGGAATATCTTATATGATTGTCACATGTGTGATTTACAACTTGGCTCATGATGGGTGGGTGGGGGATGCAATTTTCATAATACATTGGTTTATTTCGTAGTTTTTAGGGTGGCAATCTAACATTTCCTCGAGCTACTCAATGATTTGGAAAGCTTAAATCTGGCAGTATCCTCTCTTTCCTTTTATGGCGATGTTTAGCATTCTTGTCTCTACAAGCCAAATGGCATGTGGTGGTAGGAATACTCCTATGCAATTGCTAAGAAGTAAAAGGAAAATATTGTAAATCTTTCATGGTCCTAGTAGTTGAAAATATTGTAAATCTTTTTACTATCAATACAAATCTTTTATCTTTATCAAAAAAAAAAATTATTGTAACATAAAAAATTCATAAAAATAAAATAGCTTCAAATTGATATCTCTACATAATAATTGATGAAACAATAATTAATGTCAAGAGGTATTCTATAATAGTAGAAAAGGATGGAGTGTAATGACGTGAGTATGTTAACAAAAACTTTTATTTTTTACCTTAAATTTATTATCATTTGCATATCAAAAAATTAATATTTAATCAAAACATAATATTTCCAAAATAAGTAGAATGTAAAACAAAAATATGTATATTAAAAGAAATGAAAGTCCTATACAATTTTTGAGTTCAAAGTTAATCAATTTTTTTTCAAAATTGAGTAAAGAAGATAAAATATTGTTGATATGAGATCTTTTTATTTATTAATTATAGTTGAAAATTTGGTGGACAAAAATTGAGTGAAGAAATAAACTTTAAATAATTAAATAATTAACCAAACTAAAAATATAAAAGAAAACAAAAATAAAATTTAAAACAATGTAGGGACAATAAAAATTATATGTCCATATATATAATAGATAAAATTATTTTAATCTAAAATAAAATAAAATAATTCTTAAATAAATAAAAATAACTTCAATTTGATAGCTATCCACATTTAATAAAATAACTCATTAAGTAAATAAAATAACTTCAAATTGACATCTTTCTAAATTTAAAAAAAAAAAAAATTCTTTAAATAAATAAAATAACTTTAAATTGATATATTTTGTTTAGATAAATATATTTAACAGAAAACATTAACATTAACCCTAATTTCTTTGCATACCAATAATGAGCGAGAGAATTTTCTTTTTAACAAAGGGACAAAAAGGTCTTAATTCAGACTTAGTATATATCCACATAAACAATCCTATTAGGACTTCATAATTGAGTTGCATCTTAAATATATGAAAAATGACTGAGAGCACAATGCACAATTGTAATGGTCAATTAAGGTCTGAGTGCACGAAGAAAGAGTCTAACGGGCTACGTCACGAACGAAGAGCATAAAGAATATGCAACCATATATACTCAGTTCCTGTCATTCTGGCTGTAAAGCCAAGAAAAGCAACGAGGAGGACAAGTCATTGACATCAGGCATTGAAGCATATTCTAGCAGAATAAAAATTATGTATAAAACATAATGAGTAGATGGATTTCTGCAGGCAAATGTTTTGGAAGCCTAAGAGTTTCTCTGTAATCTTTGGCCTGGGTATGTCCATCTGCGGTAATAGACAGGGAAAGGGGAAGCCTACCCAATAGTTATACAGTTGCGGGGAGGGAGAGGTCTTATTTTCTTTGTTTTCTTGTTTGTGACAGTTTTGTTGGTGGCGTTTGTTTGCAGGGAAGTGGAGTTCCAATCATGGCGAAGCAGCAGCTGGACGTGCTGACGGCTCTGGACGTGGCAAAAACACAATGGTACCATTTCACAGCCATTATAATTGCCGGAATGGGCTTCTTCACTGACGCCTACGACCTCTTCTGCATTACCACTGTCACCAAACTCCTGGGACGAATTTATTGGCCAGTACACGACGGCAAGAAGCCCGGCACCTTGCCCATCGAAATATTGTCCGCCATCACGGGAACGGCCTTCGTAGGAACTTTCGGGGGGCAGCTCTTCTTCGGGTATATGGGCGACAAACTAGGGCGAAAGAAAGTGTACGGCATGACGCTGCTGCTCATGATTGTTTGCTCCATCGCCTCTGGCCTCTCCTTCAGCAGTGACAGAGGAAACGTGATTACCACGCTGTGTTTCTTCAGATTCTGGCTGGGCTTCGGCATTGGCGGAGATTATCCTTTGTCGGCTACGATAATGTCTGAGTACGCCAACAAGAAGACGAGAGGCTCTTTCCTCGCAGCTGTCTTCGCCATGCAGGGCTTCGGTATTCTCGCGGGCGGCATAGTGTCGCTCATCGTCTCCACCGCATTTCTTAAGTATGACAATTCTAGTGGAGGTCCGTACTATATTCCAGCGAACAGAGCAGACTATGTATGGAGAATTGTCCTGATGTTCGGCGCCGTTCCGGCGGCGCTTACGTTCTACTGGCGGATGAAGATGCCGGAAACCGCTCGCTATACGGCCCTGGTCGCCAAGAACGCAAACAAAGCGGCCGCCGACATGTCGAGAGTTCTGAATGTCCAACTCCAAGAAAGTTCCGTGAAAACGCAGTCGAACGAGCCAGAGTACAGCTTGTTTTCGGTCCAGTTCTTGAGACGCCACGGCAAACACCTTCTGGGCACCACCACCACCTGGTTCCTCCTCGACATCGCCTTCTACAGTCAAAACCTGTTTCAAAAGGACATGTTCAGGACCGTCGGCTGGATCCCGAAAGCCGAAACAATCGGGGCCGTAGAGGAAGTAATAAGGATCGCAAAGGCACAGTTGCTTATTGCGATTGTATCAATAATCCCGGGGTACTGGTTCACCGTATTCCTGATCGACCACATAGGCCGCTTTGCCATTCAGCTCATCGGCTTCTTCTTCATGTCCTTCTTCATGTTCGTGCTGGCTATTTGGCACACCTATTGGACACACCACGGGGCTGGCTTCATTTTCTTCTATGGGCTCACCTTTTTCTTTGCTAACTTCGGCCCCAACAGCACCACATTCATTGTCCCGGCCGAACTTTTCCCCGCAAGATTTCGCTCGACCTGCCATGGCATATCGGCTGCGATGGGAAAGTTAGGAGCCATCGTTGGCGCTTTTGGATTTGGTCATCTCGCTGATGATAAATATGGGGCTGGGAAACTCAGCACTGCTCTGTATCTGCTCGCTTTTACGAATGCTCTGGGTTTCGTTTTCACGTTTCTGGTGCCTGAAACAAATGGCAGATCCCTCGAAGAAATCTCTGGAGAAACTGATGGAGTTGAAGAGAAAGACAAGGAGCTTAAAACTCAGCCCACACTCACTGTGTAACCAAATACTCTGTTTCCGGAAAGCCTGTAGTATATGCCATGATAATAGTATGTTGTATCGGCACTTCTTCCTTTTGTTGCCGTTTGTTGTAGGAAGGAAATGAACAAATAAATGAGGTGGCGTTAGAATGGCCATTCTCTCACGCAAATAGCTCAGACAAAAAGCGCCTGCAACTTTACATAGGTTGCCTCAATGTGAAGTGTGTGCGCACGGTGTGTAGGCTGTGTAAGCTCTCTTTTTAATAATTCTTCCTATAAAATATCTAAGAATAAATATAATTTAGTCATTCATGGTACAGTGTAATAATGACTAAAGTGTAGTATTGTTATTGTAGCTATCAAAGTTCGAATTTCTGTTGGATCATTGTGATTATATGTATTGTGCTTTCATTAATCTTTTGATAGACATTGTGTCCTTGTTAAACCATTGTTCTTGGAAGTTTGAATCTTCAAGTTAATGTTGTTGGAATTCTTGACAAGTGATTAAGTGTTTCAAACTCTCACTTAGATAGTGTGCTTGTGAGTTTAGAATATTTACATTAATGTTATGTGTTTATGTTGAAGATAAACTCACTTGTTTGTGGCCTTATCTAATTCATAGATTTTGTGCTTCTATTAAACTACTATACTCACAGATTTAAACTATTCACATTAATGTTAGATTTTTATATTAAAGATAAGCTCCCTCATTTGTAACCTCACCTAAATTAGATCAGACAAAAATTTCTTGTATTAGCCTCATCGAAACTTATATGGGTCACAAATTAGGGTGAAAGAAATTGTATAGCGTGACGTTGCTACTCATGATAATTTTATCCATCGCCTCAGGCCTCTCCTTCATCAACAATTGAGGAAACATAATTGACATGTTGTGTTTTATTCAAATTCTAGCTGGGATTCGACATTGTTGAAGATTATCCTTTGTCAGCTACGATAATGTCTTAGTGTCATTCTATACTATATCTCAACACCCAAAGAAAATATGTATGCAGAATTATCTTAGTGTTCAACACCATTCCAATAGTGCTTACATTCTACTAGCACATGAAGATATTGGAAACTACTTGCTACATGCCCCTCGATCACCAAGAATGCAAAGAAAGTGTCTACAAACATGTCAAGAGTTCTCAATGTCCAAATCCAAGAAATTTTTATCAAGATGCAATTGAATGATCCATTCAGGACCCACACCTCTTGGACAACACCACCACCTAGTTTCTCCTTCACATTGTTGTATAAATGGAAACATAAATTTACAAATTTAAATAATATTGTAGCACAAGTCAGTCATAAATAAATTATAAGAAAGATTAAACAAAATAGAAGACAAGACACAAATTAACATGGTAAAATATTGACAATATGTTAAGGAAACATCCATGAGACAAAGTATCAGTATTCTTAATTCTCAAAGAAGCTAATTACATTCTTCATGTAGATGTTGCTCTTCAATTACTTCATTGTCATTAAAGGCTACAAAGATATATACAATATATTTGATGTAGTAAACACCATCAAACTTATATAAATATAGATTTACCTTGTTGCTTTAATTATTTTTATTGTATTTTATGTCTTTATCTTATTCATAAGATAAGGTTTTTATTGTATTTCTTTACATTTTGTCATTTTAAAATAATCTCCACTTTGACAAAAAAATATCTAATACTTTCCCATGCCCATTTATCACCTTTTATACAAGCCAAGAGAAGTAAAAATCCCAACTTCTCTAATTGTACTAGTTTTATAAATATGTCTAAACAATTTAATAGTGTATGAACCTTCTCAAGAGCTACTCCACATCCATCGATAACTTGTCATAGAAAATTATAGTTAATTGTAATATGCTTGTTCCTACTATGATAAAATTAATTTTTAACCAAATGGATAGTACTTAGGTTATCACAAAATACAATCACCTTCTCCAACACTTTTTCAAACTCACCTAAATGACCCTTTAACCAAATTTACTCTTTGCATGCAAGTGAGATTGCCATAAAATTTGCCTCAGTAGTGGATAAAGCAACTATTTCTTTAAGATTTGACATCCAACAAATAGGTCCTCCTACAAGAGTAAAGACATAACCTAAAGTAGACCTCCTTTTATCAAAATCACTTGCAAAATCCTAATCAACATAATTACAAACTGAACCACTACAACTATCAAAGGTAATAAAATAATCACTTGCACCTCTAAGATACCGAAGCACCCATTTCATTGTTTCCTAATGCTATTTAGTTTGACTTTTCATGTATCTACTATTAACACCAACTACATGTGAAATATCTAGTCTCATACATAACAGTGCATACATTAAACTTCCTATTACATTAGCTTATAATACACAAGACATATACTCCTTATCTTGTTTATTACTGGGACATAAACTTGAAGAAATATTAAAGTGAGAATCTAAAGGGATATTTTTTGGTTTCACATTCATCATACTAAATTATGAGGATCTTCTCCACATACTTTTGATGTGATAATCAAAGCTTACCATGTTCTATGTCTATAAATTTTCATGCCCAAAAATTAGTTTGCTACTAATTATCCTTCATATCAAAAATCTAGACAATTGAGCCTTTAACCTAATGATCTCAATTATACTTTTGTTTTCTACAAGCATATCATCAACATATAAAATTGAGATAATGAATAAACCTTTTTTCAAACTTTGAAAATAAACTCAAATGGGTATCCCTAATTGAAATTTGATGAATTTTGGGCAAAAAATGACTAAGTTATATTGTTGTGATTTTTCTATCTCATAGTCCCTGAGATGAAGCAATGAATCAAGGTTGTGCAAGGATAGAAATGTTGAAGATATGGCCAAGTCTAGAAAACAAAGTGCAATTGGAGGTAGATGGTTTACAAGGTTCAATAAGATTTTTGACCTCCATAAGAGATGAATCCAACTAAGGAAGAGCTAAAGGGATAAAGTTACTAAATTGGTTCATAGTTTCAAGACTGAAGTTCAATTTCCACTTCTAGTTTTACATGCCTATGATTGTTAATTGAATTCCTACAAAAGGAAAAATTCTAAGGAAAAGACTAGGAATATGCTTATTTCTAGGTGAAATGTTTCATAGCCCAACAATGCAATTCAATAGTAGTTCTCAACCCTATATGGACCTGATGGACGCCAATTTCTCACATAGTTAGATGACAGTCCATCTTGTAGAAAGGAACAAGAATGAATGCAACGAGGGTAATGAAGTGAAAAGTGAAGACTTGGACTTGATGGAGGTAGGATTTTTGTAGACCTTGATGAGGCTCGAGATTTTGTATGGATTGGATGGAAGTCCCAAACCTATGTAAATCCAATGAAAAAAAGATCAACTTTAAGTATGTATTGTTGTGGGTAGTTCCAACCAAGTTTGTCAAATACTTAGGGCCATTTGCATTGGTGAGGTTCAATAGGAAGAGAATGTTCCACCTTGACTCGGTGGAGGTCTAACTTCCACAAAATATAGAGATTAAAAAAAAAGATAACATCCAAATGAATACAAATAATCCTAATAAATATTGAAACTGACTTAGAAGGATTGGACCTCATGTGGGAACTCTAATTGAATTGTTTCACAATCAAAAGGTATCATTCTAATCTAAGTCGACCTTGCAAGACTAGATGTCAATCCAACTCCTATAAAGGCATAAGAGTGAGGAAAACAAAAGGAAATGAGGCTAATAGACATGGCCAAGGATGCTTTCATGGCTCTACATACCCAACATTGACTACTTCCTTATAAATCCAGATATCCAGTTGGAGGCCAAGCTTTTGCAAAGGTCTAAAATGGAAAGTTAAACCCGACCAAGTGTCATTAATGCTACAAAAATTTTCTCATCTACCAAATATCGATTTGAGGGGGATATTTAGGGGCTTTAAACTCATTCCCATGGATTTCCAAAGGAGAAAGTAGAACAATATTGTAATTATTGAGTTGCAAACCCCCTTTCTATTAGGGGGACATTCTTTGATTATGATTTGTCATGGATTTCATGGTTCTTTTTTCACTTTCATAATTAGAGACAACAATATGACATATGGAAACAACATTGGGAATGTTTTCCATAACTACACATCAAATTATTTTACACTATAGTGCATGCACCACATGTTGTACACTATATTTAATTATTCTCTAAGTCTCTGCCTTGATGTCCTTATAGGAGTGAACACAAGGGAGAAATTTTCCTTGTCATGTGTAAACTCCAACCATATAGTTAGGTTTTTATATAGAGAAAAAAAAATCAAGGATTTATAGATATTATATGCACACATCTAGATCACTTTCACACTTGCACATGTTAGATTCATAGATTTTTTATCGATCTCATATTTGTAGAAGTGGCCTAGAATGAAAGAAATAAATTTAATGATTCTAAAGCATTCATTCAAGTGTCGACAAATTTCCTATAACCTAACCAATTATATATAGGTACCTAAAACAACATATTTATAGTTAGTTTCCATTGAATTTTATTATTTAATTTTATTATATCAATCATTCACCCATAAGCATATGTAAAAGATGAAGCAATAATTAGTGTCAAGAGACATTTTGTAGTAGTAATAAGGGGTAAAGTATAATGATATGAGTGTCTTAACAAAAAATCTTACCTTTTATGTTAGATTTGAAGACCATTTGTATGTCAAATGATTAATATTTAATAAAAAAATAATATTCAAAATAAATAACATGTAAAAAATATATATATAATGTTTAAATTTAATTGATTAAAAAGATTGAATCAACAAATATATTATTTGATTTGTTATTTTCAATTTTTTATTTTTATTTTTAAAAATTTAATAGACACAAAGTGAATGATAAAATGGGGCTATTTGAGATTTTCCCTACGAGATTTCGCTCGACCTGCTACGACATTTTGGCTGTGATGGGAAAGTTTGGAGTCATCGTTGGCGCTTTTGGGTTTTCTTATCTTGCTGATGATAAAATGGGGCTTGGGAAACTCAAGACTGCTCTCTATCTACTTGCTTTTACCAATGCTTTGGGTTTCATTTTCACGTTTCTGGTTCCTAAAAAAAATGGCAGATCTCTCAAAGAAATCGATAGAGTTGAAGAGAAAGAAAAGGAGCTTAAAACTCCTCCCACCATCAGTGTGTATCCAAATTCCATGATAATAGTGTGTTATATCGGCACTACTTCCTTTTGTTGCCATTAGTTGTAGGAAGGAAATGAATAAATAAATGAGGTGGCGTTAGAATGGTCATTCTCTCACAGAAATAGCTTAGACAAAAAATGCTTGCAACTTTACTTGGGTTACCTCAATCTAAAGTGTGTGCACATGGTGTGTAGGTTGTATAAGCTCTCTTTAATAATTCTATCTTTAAATAAATATAATTTTAGTCATTTATGGTTCAAATTTATGTTGGGTCATTATGATTGTAGGTATTGTGTCTTTGTTAATTTATATGTAATAATTATGTCCTCACTAATCTATTGTGCTTGTAGGTTTGAATTTCTACATTCATGTTGTTGGCATTCATATCAAGTGATTAAGTGTTCCAAACTCTCTTTTGGGTAGTGTGCTCATGGGTTTGTACTATTTACATTAATTTTGTGTGTTTATGCTAAATAAGTTCAATCATTTGTGGCCTCGCCTAACTCGTGGGATTTGTGTGCCTATTAAGATACTATACTCTCAAATTTGGTCCATTCACATTAATGTTGTGTGTTTATGCTAGGAATAAACTCCCTTGTATGTAGCCTCACCTAAATTGAGCCAAATTGAAAATTATTTGTGTTACCAATTACTCAATACTTGGTAGCTCAAAGGTCAACATCTTGCCCACTAAAGTAACATTTTTTATCATGATAACAACCTTCATTAGAACTTTCACAAGGAAACTCTTCTTCGAGTATATGGGTAACAAACCAGAGTGAAAAAAAGCGTATGATGTGATGCTACTACTCTTGATAATTTGCTCCATTACCTCTAGCTTCTTCTTCATAAGTGATAGAGGAAACATGATTACCACATTGTGTTTCTTCATATTTTGACTAGGATTTGGCCTTGGCAGATATTATCCTTTGTTGGTTGCAATAATGTATGAGTATGCCAAAAATCAGATGAGAGGATCTTTCCTAACAACCATTTTCACCATGTAGGGCTTCAACATCCTTGTGCATGGCCTAGTGTTGCTCATTATCTCGAATACACTCTTTTAGTTTGAGCATCACAGTGTCATTTTGTACTATATCCCAACTCCTATAGAAAAATATACATGGGGAATTATCCTAATAATCAGTTCCATTCCAGTGATGCTTAGTTCTACTAGCACAAGAAGATATAAAAAACAACTCATTGCATAACCTTGGTCACATAGTTCTTGAGACACCATGACCCACACCTCTTGGGAACCACCACCACCTAATTTCACCTCAAAATCACCTTCTATAATGAAAAAACTATTCCAAAAGGATATGTTTAGGACCATTATTTGGATTGATACTCCCAGAAACATGGGGACCATAGAGGAATTAAGGACAATCCTAGAGGCACAATCTAAAACTAAAATTCCATCAATATTCCAAGGGTACTAGTACATTGCATGTTGGAAAAACAAGGATATACAACTAAGAGGGGGGGTGAACCGGTTGTTATAGAATTTAATTATTTGACCTTAATAAACCTTTAATCACAGATCTAATAATTAACAGTGAAGGCATAAATCAACAACACATCAGAGGTCCATATGAACACCAAGATTTTATACGTGGAAACCCTATTAGGGGAAAAACCATAGTGGATGTTAGTCCACAATATTATACCCTATTAGAAGAATAATGCAAGAAATGAATAGGGAATGCACATGCATTCAGACACACTACCTAGAGCTCACTACTCAAATGAAAGACTCGTTACCTTACATAAAACAATTAGATTAAATCTATTCAATGAGGTTGAACTGAGAAATTATCTTCTACAAAAGCTTGATGACAGTTCAGGTTAGGCACATAAAAACTTCTTCACACTCTACTTTGAAATCAAATGATCTAATCTTTATTCCCACATTTCACATAAAAACCACTCACTCTCACTTCCACACTCTCCAAAATTAAGAGACAATCATTCTTATATATCCGCTACATGAATTTACATCAACAACTCTGTTGGCCACAAATAAAGAATTAGTTACAACTGTTGGCCCAATTTCATGAAAAAATATTAATGCACGCCAACTTAGGCTGGTCACAACATAATGAAGACCTAAATCAAAATCCTTGAACAAGCCAAACAATAAAAGATTAATCCATAAGGATCCGCAACATGCTACCACCATCATGTCGGCCAAGAACATAAAAAATTCAAACACACAAAGGAAAATCTCTGATCACGAACACATCAATCAACGTGGACGTACCACACTAATAGAGTGCAACCTAGAAACATCACTGAACATCTCAAGAATGTGCACAACAACTCAATTCATTGGAATTGCAATCACATCTTCTAGAAACACCTGCTACAGTAACTGAATAACTGTAGGAACACAAAACTTCATAACTTTCTCAATTCTTGATGCACACCTCTGAAACTTTCAGACAACATACCAGATAGACTCAACAATAATCCCTTTAATGCATGCGTTATGGCCATCAACATGCATAGATTTACATCATTCTGACCTTCTTAGCTTCACAAACTACCTGCAATATATTTATTACAATTTTCTCAATATCTTCGACATATACAACCTTCAATCCATTAATTCTAATAGTGTTGACATCAATGACAACCACATATATGCAACACAACCAAAATATTCAACAATCTCCCCCTTGGCATTGATGGCAACACATGATGTGAAAAATACCATCAACACAACTAACTCTTCTCAACTTGTTCTTCTCTTCCTTACATTGCTCTTCCATCTTCTCTCTCTTAGTACTTATTGCACTTCTCCCTCTTTCTTCTACAAAGTTTTTTCATATTACTCTTCTCCCCCTTTCACATTAATGGAAAAGTTACAAAAGATTTGAACCAAATATCATCTGAATCATTTGACTACTCCCCCTGAGTAGAAGCCACCATGCAACATCAATGTGAAACAAGATCTAACTGTAGGTGCACAGATTGATGAAAATACTTGCATCTTAGTTCAGATTGGGAGGGGAAATCACCCCTAACTTGCCTCTGAGATACTCAAAATTATCCTTAGGCAATGGTCTTGTAAAGATATATGCATTTTTTTCCTTAGTGGGCACATATTCCAATCTAACCTCTTTATCACTCACCTTGTCTCTCAAAAAAATATAATTGATAGATATATGTTTTGTCTTTGAGTGTAGCAAAAGATTCTTAGAAATTTTTATGGCACTTGAATTATCAAAAAATATGGCAATAGGCTCATCATACTCAACTCTGATATCTCTCAGCATCTTCTTCATCCACAACACTTGGGTACAATTTTTTGTAGCAGCAATATATTCTACCTCAGTAGTAGATAAGGAAATGGAATTCTTCTTTTTACTTAGCAAAGACACCAACTTCTTCCCTAAGAATAATGCACCACCACTTGTACTTTTCTTGTCATCCACATCTCCTGCCCAATCTACATCTGTAAAGGCATTCAGAGTAAGATCATCATCCTTAGGATACCAAAGACCAAAATCAACTATTCCTTTTAAGTATTTGAAAATCCTCTTTATTGCAGTCACATGTGATTCCCTTGGGTCAACTTGATATCTAGAAATCATGCACACAACATTCATAATATTTGGTATGTTCTGAGTTAAATATCATGTTTGATTAGCCTTAGGAGAATCATCATTTTGTGTTAGCTTGCATCTAGTTACCATAGGTGTACCAACTGGCTTTGAGTCTTCCATGCCAAACTTTTTAGTAACTCTCTTACATATCTGGACTGATAAATAAAGATTCCATCATCTAACTGAGCAATTTGAAATCCTAAAAATAATTCCTGTTCTCCTATCATTGACATTTCAAATCCACTTTTCATTTCATCAACAAACTTCATACATAGGTCATCATCACCTTCAAAAATAATGTCATCAACAAAGACTTCAATTATCAATTCTTTATCCTAATCTAGCTTGAAATATAGATTGATGTTAGTAGTACCTTTATTGAATCCAAGCTTTAATAAGTAGTTATCCAATCTAGCATACCATACTCTAGGGGCTTGTTTGAGTCCATATAGTGCTTTCCTCAATCATTAAACCATGTCTTCTTCATCGATCAGTTGAAATCAATCTGGTTGCTCAACATAAACTTCCTCTTCTAATTCACCATTCAGGAATGTCGACTTTATATACATTTGATATAATTTGTAATTCTTGAAAGTAGCATAAGAAATAAATAACCTTACAGCTTCAATTCTAGCAACAAGGGTAAAGGTTTCTTCAAAATCAATACCTTTCATCTATGAGTATCCTTTACATACCAATCTTGCTTTGTTTCTAACTACTTCACCTTGCTCATTCGACTTATTCTGAAAGACCCATTTGGTTCCAATCACATTTTTGTCTTCAAGTCTAGGAACAAGAATCCAAGTATCATTTTTCTCTATCTACATCATTTCTTCCTTCATTGCTTCCATCCAATATTCATCTTTACATACTTCATTCGTATTGCTAGGTTTAGTCTTGGATATCAGATAATATTCTTCTGCGATCCTTCTTCTAGTATACACACCTTTGTTCTTGTCTCCTATGATTTGACTTTCAAAATGACTTTGCTTTATATACCATGGAATTTTGGGTTCTTTTGTTCTTTCTTTTGTATTTCCACTAGCTTCTCTTTCATGATTTTCTTGATTTACTAGAACAATTTGAGATTGATTCTATTTCTATGCATTCTTTCCATCATAAATACTATATTTTTGGTCATCTAAATCATATCCACCATACCTGGATGATCTAACAATGTCTTCATCAACTCTGACATTTGCACTTTCAACTATTTTCTTTAATCTTTTATTGTAACACCGATAGGCTTTTCTCTTAGTAGAGTAACCTAGAAAGATTCCTTCATCTCTTTTGATATAACATCTAATTCCAAATATTTTGAAATATTTATTAGTAGGCTTATAACTAAACCACAACTCAAAAGGAGCCTTGCCAAAATTTCCATTGACATTCACTTAGTTGATAGTACACATAGCAGTGCTTACAACTTCTCTCTAATAGATATGAGGAACATTAACTTCCAACACCATAGTTATGGTATCATCTAAGATTGTTTTGTTTGTTCTCTCAACAAATCCATTTTGTTGAGGGGTTCAGAGAACAAATAATTATCTTTTTATTCCGTGCTCTTCACAAAATGAATTGAACTCCCTGAAAGTGAATTCACCACCTCTGTCTAATCTCAAACATTTGATCTTCAAGCCCATCTCATTCTATGCCATAGCTTTGAAGCTTTTGAATTTTTCTAATGCCTCAGGTTTTTCTCTTATGAAAGTGACCCATACCATTCTAGAATAATCATAAATAAGCAACATAAAGTACCTTTCTCCTTGTAGACTTTTGATTTTAGATGAACTACATAGATCGGTATGTACCAAATCCAGTACTCCATTGGAATGATGTTGTTTTCTCCTAAAATAAATTATTGTCTTTTTTCCCATCTAACATTCCTTGCATATAGTGTTAGTAGGCTTCACTAACTTAGGTAGATCTCTGACTGCTTGTGTGGAGATTATTTTGACAATGTTATCAAAATTTACATGACACGACCTTCTATGCCATAACCAACTTATATCAACTTGAGAAATAAAGCAACTTTCACTAGCAACACTTAAGTGAAAAATATTACCTCTTGTATTTGTACCTGAAGTAATCACATTTCTAGAACTTTGTAATATCTTGCACTTACCATATTTGAACTGAAGATTGTAACCTTTGTTAACCATCTTTCCAAAACTCAAAAAATTATGCTTCAAACCTTCAACATACAAAACATTATCAGTATTACTTTTACCACCAAGAGAAATAGTGCCTCTGCCACAAATTACACCAACATTGTTATCTCCAAATATTACAACACCACCGTCATACTTTTCCAAGCTTAGAAACTTGCTTTTGTCACCAGTCATATGATGTGAGCATCTGATGTCAATTACCCACTCATCCTTCTCAGTAACCCTGGCTGCAAGAGCTTTCTCAATATTCTAATTACTGGTTGATTTAGTGGACACCGGACCATTTTCCTTCAAAGAAATGAATAACCATTTATCTTCATTTCTAGTTTCTTTATCAGATTCATCATCAGTAACACCTTCTTCAACATAATAACAATTCTTTTGAAATCTAGCCCTATTAGGTTTATATTTAGAAACTCTTTTAGGACACCTTGATGCAAAATGACCTATCTTACTATAAGAGAAACATTTAATAGGTAAATTTCCCTTGTAATTACCTTGTCCTCAAACTTCTCTTTCCATAATCAGTTCTTCTAATTCTTCTAGCTCTATTTCTTCATCTTCAATCAGTTCCATTTCATCTTCATACTTGAATGTCTTCCTAGAACTCTCTCTCGAATCATATATTTGTTAGATTTTTCTAGATATAGTAGCTTTGAATGCAGACTTTGTCTTAGAAGAAGATTCACCAAATTCACTCAACTCAAAGGCAACAAGTTTTCCAATCAACATGACTCTTGTTACATTTTTTACTATCCTGTCTTCAATAGCATGAGATTTTGTTTTGTAAGAAGTAGACATAGATCTAAGTATTTTAGCCACAATCTCATCTTCTTCCAAAATTCCACCAGCACATCTAATGCCCATCACTAGTTCATTTACTTTTTGCATGAAAGAAAAAAAAAATCATCTTCACTCATCTTCATGTTTTCCCACTTTCCTTTTAGACTTTGTAGCTTAGCAAATTTTACTAGTGCATCTCCTTCATACAATGTTTCCAAATTTTTCCAGATCTCGTGTGCAGTCTTCAAACCTATCACATTTTTCATCTTTGAATCTTTCAAAACACTTAGCAATGCTTCCATAGACCTGGTATTAGTTTTTTCTTCTTTGATCTCATCAATAGTAGAGGGACCATTCTGAGGAATAGTATATGCATCAATATTTTAGAAAGGCTCGCCAATGCACTTCAAATGACACTCCATTCTGACTTTCCATAGAGAGTAGTTTGCACCATCGAATCTAGGACTATCCTTCTTGTATGATATCATCTCGGATCACCTCAAGCTATTAAAATTCTTCAAAGGAACTAGCTCTGATCCAAATTGTTGGCAAAACAAGGACAAACAACTAAGAGGGTGGGGTGAATTATTTGTTATAGAATTTAAACTTATTAAACCTTAATCAACTTTTAATCACAAATCTGATAACTAATAATGAATTAATAAATCAACAACAGATCAGAGACACATGAACACCAATATTTTATACGTGGAAAACTTGTTAGGGGAAAAACCACGGTGGATGTTAGTCCACAAGATTATACCCTGTTAGAAGTATAATGAAAGAAATGAATAGGGAATGCACATGCATTCAAACACACTACCTAGAGCTCACTTATTAAAGGGAAGACTCACTTCCTTACATAAAACAATCAGATAAAATCCATCTAATGAGGTTGAACTGAGAAATTAGCTTCTACAAAAGCTTGATGATAGTTCTAGTTAGGGACATAAACACTTCTTCACACTCTGCTCTGAAATCAAATTATCTGATCTTTATTCACACATTTCACATACACACCACACACTTCCACTTCCACACTCTCCAAAATGAAGAGACAATCATTCTTATATATCGTCTACATGAATTTACATCAACAACTCTATTGGCCACAATAAAGAATAAGTTACAACTATTAGCCCAATTTCATGAACAAATCTTAATGTGCACCAACTTAGGTTAGTCACAACATAATGAAGACCTAAATAAACATCCTTGAACATTCCAAACAATAAAACATTAATCTATAAGGATCCGCAACATGCTACCACCATCATGTCGGCCAATAAAATAAAAACTTCAAACACACAAAGGAAAATATTTGATCACGAACACACCGATCAATGTGGATGTACCACACTAATAGGGGATGATCTAGAAACATCACTAAACATCTCACGAATGTGTGCAAAAACTCAATTCATCAGAATTGCAATCACATCTTCCAGAAACACCTACTACAATAACAATAATTGTAGGAACATAAAAATTCATAACTTTCTCAATTCTTGATGTGCACCTCTGAAATTTTCACACAACAATCCCTTTAATGCATGTCTGTTGACCATCAATGCACAAAAAATTCCATCACTCCGACCTTCTCAGCTTCACAGACTGCCTGCAATATATTAATTACAATTTTCTCAATATCCTCGACATATGCAACCTTCAATCCATTAATTCTAATAGTGTTGACATCAATGACAACCTCATATCAACAAAGCAACCACAATATCCAATATTGCATTTCTAATCAACTAGATAGGCTTCTCTTCCATTCAACTCATTGGCTTATTCTTCATGTCCTCCTTCATGTTTATGCTTTTTCTCAAGTACAAATATTGGGAAATACAAGGGGATGGCTTCATCATCATCTATGGGATGATGTTTTCTTTGCTAACTTTAGCTCCAACAACACTACATTCAATATCCCAACTAAGCTTTTCTCAATGAGATTTCATTCAACCTACCATAGCATATTGACTACAATGGGAATGTTAGGGGCCATTGTTAGTGCTTTTAGGGTTGGTTATCTTATTGATACATAATTTTCAGCCCAACCATTGAGATTCCAGAATGCATGCCTCATGGGATCCACCACCACTTGGTTCCTCCTCGACATGGCTTGCTACAACCAAAACCTATTCCAAAAAGACATGTTATGGACCATTGTTGGTAGGATCGATCCTCTTGAAAAAATTGAGGCCATACAAGAAGGACAATCATAAAGGAATAAGTGAAAATTGTGATTCTATCAATAATCATGAGGCATTGGTGCACCATATTTTTTATCAACCATATAGGTTTTTTTACATTTATCTCATTGGGTTCTTATTCATTTCCTCCTTCATGTTCATGCTCACTATCAAGTATGAATACTGGACACGACATGGGAGTACTTCATTTTCATTGTTGAAAACAAGGTGAAGGAAAGATACAATGTGAACTTATGCACGTGAATTCATATTTGAAAATCAGATTACCATATTAGATTTAAACATGTGATTGCAACGTACATCACAATATAAAAATCAAAAAACAAAATGTGACACTAGAAATATGTCAAGAACCCTTTCAAGAAAACACTCCACATGAGAAAAGAGGGCAATTATATTATTAATATTTGAATGATAATACATAGTAATACACTTCAGTATTAATATTTAACCAACCTAACAACACATTGTCACCTTTAAGGTTCTCAACATGAAACTACAATATCATGGCTCAAATTTATAGAAATTGTGGGAGGTAAAACCATGAATGGTAAACCAAAATAAGAGGTACAAAACCACCTAAAAAAACCCATGCCCCTCTTCATGGAAAGCTGAAAGACATAATAAAATATTAAATGAAATTAAATTTTTTCCACATGGACACCTATCCCATAGCCTATCCAAATCCCGACTTTCTAAATGCTCAGATGACATTTTCAATCCCTGATAGAACACCAATGGACACCTTTTCTCATCCAATCTTGGATGCCCCATCCAAGACCTTCCAACTTCCATTATGGATGCCTAAGAAAGATGAATTGTCCATTTTTGATGTGTAACCTCCAATAAAATAAAGTTCTCTCTTTAAAATATAATTACAACATGCCAAAATTTAATAGTTTTCTCACATGTCCCCCAGAACACATTGCAAGGAATGTGGAGACATTAAAATGAAATACAACTACAAGGTTAATTCCATTTTATCCTAAAATTTTCCCACTTGACATTATACATTGTAATTACATCCAAGAGATAAAAAAAATAAAATCAAGTATAGTGATCAAGGACCATGGGATTCTTGCACCAAAAGAACTTATTCATGGTCACTAGTTTCGCAAGATAATCTAAAACATTATCCAATGTCAAACCTTTCAATCAATACCTTACCATTTTCAACCATATCTCACAAAAAGTGATACTTAAAATTAACATTCTTAGTATGAGCATGATACATAGGATTTTCAATCAAACAAAAATCACTCTGACTATCACATTTGATCCTCACTGTCCTATAATAAAAAAAAATGCCATTACCAAGTATCTATAACCATACCACCTCCTTAGAGGCATGTGTAGAAGCCATATAATCTTCTTCAATGGTGGAGAAAGCAAGGATAGGCTATCTCATTCTCATCCAACTCACTACACCTCCAAAATAAGTAAATACATAGCCACTAGTGGACCTTCAACTATCCAAGTGACCTTCCCAATCTGGATCAATAAACCATTGTATGTCTAATGACTTGATCATATCATTAGTACCATGATAAACCAAATATAATAAGAAGTGCCTCATAAATATTTAAAAAAACTCTTAATAAAATTCCAATGCTCTCCACTAAGGTTATAAATAAACCTACTTAGAAATCCCATTGTTTGGGCTATATTTGGTATAGTGAAAACCATTGCATACATCAAACTACCAAAAAAACTAGCATAAGGAACCATAAACATATCCTCAAAATCATAGTTATAATCAGGACAAGTTGTGAAATTTTTTGGACACACACCCCACTGAGGCAGGGACCCTCTTCTCCTACTTTTCTCTTGTCATCGGTGTGTTGTAGGGTCTCGACTCTGTCCCCTTAAGGAATAGGTCATTTTGGTCTTTTTTTCTTCGATCTTGCTTCGCCCTCATGCTAGTCATTTCATTTGTATTGTGATGCACCTTGCAAAATTTGGATTGTTTTCTTTCCTCTCTTCATTGCATTTCCCATTTGAGGTTTTGACTTTAAGGCAAAATTGGTTAAGTACTGGATAAGATTTGGTTAATCCGAGGTACCTCAGATTAGCCAATCCATTATCTAGTCGGCTAATCTGAGCTACCTTGGATTAGCTGAATCTGGGCTCCAGTCATTTTGCTAAACTTTTTAAACATCATATCTCACATTAAATGTGCACCTTAATGACTCTTTTTCGGGAAATAAATGATGGTTTGCTGCTTGTTTCCTCATTTCCATATCACTGATGTTTGAGTGAGAGAGATCTAGCTCCATCTTGCACTGGAATCATGCCATCCTTTTGGGTTTGCATTTTCCTTCAACCGTTCTGGGGTTCTTGAAAGGATTTCATTGGTTTTCTCTCGTTCTCTTCCTATTAGTGTTCTTGCGATGGTATGTTAGGTATGACCTTCGATTGGATTTATTTCCTTCATTCTTTGTTTGTTTGCTATTGAATTTGGCCAATAGATGATGTTTGGGATTTCAAATTTAAATTTATTTTTCTTCCACCATTTCAAGTCCTTACTAGACCCATTTTTCCATTTCAAAGCTTGGAAAGGAGTTTTAGCGTAGTGAGTGGGATTCATATGAAACTTTGATAGGTTGTTCCTTCCAATGATAAGCTTGGATTTTAGCTTTTGAGTCGCACCTTGTCACACTATGTTTTTCTTCTAAAGAGCCATTCAATGTATAGAATGGGTATCGATTTGAGAAAGGGTATAACGTTGTTTTGATGGTCGAATTTGAAAACTTGTTAATACACCTAGTCATATTGAAAGTTTTGAAATTTTCACCCTTTTTCTTGCTTCACATTTCAAAACCCTAGTACTGGCTTGTGAGAATTTTCCAATAGTGAATGACGTTGGAGTCCCGTGATCATTTAATTGAAATGTCACCATGAAATCATGATGAACTTGATTATCATTTGACTTGTCAAGAGGTTGAGTATCATGCCTTAGTGATCTTTCAATTTGAGGAAAGTTTGGCTAATCTAAGGTCCCTTGGATTAGCGTAACCTTAATCCGTTTGGATAATCCAAGGTCCCTTAGATTAGCCGAATCTCACCATCCCCTTATCAAAATCTCAACTTTGTCTCTTAGAGCCTCAATCTTTCTTTGGATATCGAACTCTTAATGTGATCTTGACTCCAAAAATCATCATGGAAAGTGGTTGATGCACAAATTCTCTTTGAGTTCCATTTGATAAGTATTTTCAATCAAAATGAGGCACCTTGATAAATTTTGTCAAATCCAAGCTAGCTCGAATTAGTCGAACCTTAATCAGGCCAAAAAATCTGAGCTAGCTTAGATTACTCGACCTCTCCCACATTTTGCCTAGAATGCATCACCCTATTTCATGTGGATTTGGATGAGTTTGTTTAGTGATTTGTTGCCTAGGTTTGTGTGAATTAAAGATGAAATCCTTTAAGTAGAGTCATCTATTGCACATTGATGTTAAGGTTCATCATTTAGAAAAAGCATCATGAGTATGTGAGTTATGATTCAAAGGTGAATTCATGGCATGCAGGTTTGAATGTATTAGATACTCATGTATTGGTTCAATCACATATCCTTCAATTGAGTGATGAAATAGGATTAGTTCTTTTACATTATCATTTCAATCCATAGCAACATCATTAATATGCACCTATTATCATCATTTGATGTTTATTGATCAAATTTCATTAAAGGAGGAACTTGTATTGATGGGTTTTGTTGTTATTTACATCTTGGTGATTATTGTCTTTCCTCTAATAGATGCACGGTGAGGTGAGTCCTGATAAGAAAATGAAAGCTACTCTGGTGCAATAAGAGGTCAAGAGAAGGCAAGAAAGAATGAAATATGATTTCAAGGGCATCTGGCCTAAACCCAAGATTTTCTCATCTTGGGCTAAGATTGGAAACACAAATCTGGGGCATGTTGATTATGAGGATTTTCATAACATAATGTATGGTGACTCACCCACTCAACTGGCTCAAGTCCTCACTCACACTGGTTTGGTGTAGGAAACGGGATTCCCTCCCACACAAGTATGCCTAGAGCTGGTTCTGGAGTGTGCAAAGCATTATGACTCCAAAACAAGGATCATAATTGGACCGCAAGGGAGAGTTATGGCTAATATCATGGATGAATCCATTGCAGAGGTCTTCAATATTGTGTTGCACCACCATTTGATTGAAGAGATAAATATAGGTGAAGCAATTAGGTTTTATGATGAAGATCCTAACAAGGCTTTAGAGATTTTGAACAATTCCTGGATACTAAATCCAAAGCCTCATTATTCCAAGTTGCCCAAGCAATTGCACCGTAGTGATTTCAAATTGGAGTACCATGACATGATAAATCTCTTAGGAAGGGTCATGGGAGTTGAGCAAGCTCATATCTTCCAGTCATGGATGTTCCTCCCCATCACATGAATTGTAGCAAACATGAATTACTACTGGGTGAGGATCATAAGCAACAACTTGGATGCCCAATTGAGAAGTGTGCAAGAAATAGGTAAATTTACCATGACATCATATCTTGTATACATGTTGGCACACAAAACCAAATAAAAGGGACTCATCTAAAAATGAGTATTGGGAAAGGACAAAATCTAGGATGTATAGCCTCAGTTGCAATACAAAACTTCCAATTACAGAAGGGAAAATGATGTTTTCTTCATGTTCATTCCAAGATTGTTGCAGAATGCCCTTCATGTCAAGATAATTGTAGATTCTATGGACTTAATCAAACAATATGGGTAGTGGTTCATACAATTCCCAAAATTTGCATACATACAAGTGCAAGGATCCCCTATTGTCTTGCTTAGACTACCAAGGTACCAAACCAATAAGCTTCTAATTATAGAACTGAAAAGACAGATGATGCCCTTTGAATTAATTCTAGAGATGGATCTAAAGAAGAAAGGGTTAGGAGTGAAATTTACATTGACAATTGGGACCTTGGAATCATGTCCTATTCAAAGTGCCCAATATTTTGAAAAGGAGATGCGAAAATTTGAACTTCACTCCCACACAAATAGAAATCATTTTGACCCATATGGTAGAGCCATGAAGTTGACTAATAGAACATTCTAACATGTGGACCATGTTGAGGACTATTGGGAAAACTGTAGGGATGACTTTGAGGTTCTCAAAATAATATTTTCTCATATGCCTTTTAAGATGATAAGATTGTATAGTATAGTGGAAGTCCGTGATCGAGTACAAGATAAGGATGTGAACCTAGTGCAATCAAATGATTATGAACCTTATAGAAACATGCCCTTTCCATAAATAAATTGGTTTGAGGATGAAGCAATAGACCTTGATCGAATAAATGAGCCAACCAAGGAAATGGGTAAAGAAAAAGGTGCAAGAACTAGAGGCTGATGGCACCAAATTCGCATATGACTTGATGGGAGACATGGAGTCTCATTCTAAAGAAGGAGTTGATGGTGGAAGGGATGATGTTTATGGGTCAAAAGGCAAAAAAGAGAAGGAAGTTAACAAGCCAGTGACAATAAAGAGGAGAACTAGAAGCCAAACATGGGTGAGACAAGGGGAGAAACCATCTCTCATGGTAGAAGGGAATCCTCAAGTGAATACCATTGTTGCGGAAGGTGAAAAATCTCAACTAGTGAAGAAGAGAAGGTTGGTTACATATAGAAAAAATGAGGAAAAGGCTAAAAGGGGTGATGTATAAATTGATGCTCCTTCTTCGATTGAGGTTGAGAAGGTAGATAATAATGGGGAGAAACTCCAAGTATATATGATGAAGAGTCCTCCCAAGCATAAGATCTCTTAGGCAGAGAAAGAGGAGGAAGTAGGGGAGAAGATACAAGATGAGCAGGCGCTCGTTGTTGATAATCCGGAGGAAGAAGTAAATACATGAATTGATTCTCCTCTTCAAAATGTACAAACCTTAGAGGAAGCTAGTCGAGAAGAGGGAAATATATCCAAAGACCTTGAGTAGCATGAATCAGAGGATGATGAGATCTCTACTCCTACCAATGAGGAATGGAAGAAAATTTTGCAAGAACTAGGATAGTCTGATTTTGATCTACATAGTGGGAATGAGGAATCTAGGGTGCTCTATAAGAAGCAATACAAGTCTTAGGAGAAGGATGTAGGTAATTAGAAGTAAAATCAACTGTCAACTAAGAAGGATGTAGAGAAAATTGTGGATAGTCTACAATAAGATCAAATTAAATGAGAGGTTTCCTTGATGAAGGAGAGTGTTGATAAACCCAATGTCCCAAAATGGTTGAGGAAACAAATAAGTAAGAAACCTATAATTATGCAAGAAGAAACCCCAAGTTGGGATATTTTGTTAGAGTAGTGGGGGAAACCCAAGCAAAGAAAAAGGGCACTGATAGTGTCAAAGATTACACTACTGAATTCAATAACAAAGTTGTACATGTAGCAGTGCCAACTATAGATAAATTCAAAGATGAGGTAAAGTCATCTAGTTACATAATACAAACCATCAATCTGGAGCCAACCACTAAAGAGCAGGAGAAGGAATAATTTCAGGAGTCTTCCTTAACAATTTTAAGAAGGTTGGACAAAAAAATTGTGGAGAGGGAGAAGTTGCAAAAGCAACTTAATGATGTTTACAAGTATGTGCAACATTTGATGAAACCTTTGCAGGCTGTGGGAAGTGAAGGTGCAATTCTAGAGGGGTTGTTACCCAAAGAAGCAATATCTAAAATTGAGAGACTAAAGAACTCTATCCATCATTCCCAAGAGTGGCTTCAATATGTTAGTAAGAGAGGAGATGAGGAAATAGAACAAATTCTCAAAGTTCATATCCATTCTTTTGATCTCCTTATGCATATTTTATAGTTTATTGTAGATTATAAGAAATTTGATGAGTTAATTTCTAATGAGATGAAGAAATTTATACAAATACTAAAGGATGATTTGGCACTATTAGATATATCTCCTTGAGATACATTTGACAAAGTGAAGGGAGGACTAGAAACCTGGAATTATAGAAAGTAGCTCTTGTTAAAGATTCTAAAGAAAATTGCAAAGATTCAAGGAAAGTTAAAGGAAATATAGGATGGTTGTATTTATTTTCTAGAAATAGTGATAGGAAGAAATAATTTTGGACAAAAAAATATTAATGTAACCACATTGCAAACATGGTGGCATGAATTCTACACCCCTTCTGAGAGTGCTCCAATTGTGAAAGAATATTTGGAAGATGCAACAATATATATTTCTAGGTTGGACAAATATCATGAGTTACAAATTGAGTGGAGTAGGGTCGTACCATAATTTTTGGAAGAATTTAAAACTTATAAGACAAGAATTAGGTTTATTCCAGCTCCAGACCCAATAAATGTAAGGGAAATTCTGGAAACAATTACAGAGCTGATTAAAAAAGTGGATGCAGACAAGGTAGGAGATGTTGGCTAGGTTACTGCCATGTAGGATTCCTATCAGATATGGAGAGGGTGGTGGATTTCAGTTATAATTTAAGGATCGAGCAAGCTCAAGGCCACGTGTGGGCCCCACTGATGGGTTTTGAATACAAAATTGTTCTTGTTTAGGGATTCTCCAGGCTAGTCTGGCATGGCAAGACAAATATAGTAAATTCGGAAGCATAGTTGACTTGGCTCTATGGACCTTTTTTTTGGGTTCCCTTGGGTATTCTTGTGCTATAAATTGGGCTCTTGCTTCATTTTTGTGGGTTAGACATTGCTAGAAGAGCAGAGTAATATTGTAATACCTATAGTAAATCTAGGAGTTAGGATATTTTCTGAGAGAAAAGTTTTGGAACATTGATAACACAAAGTTGTTGTAAATTTGGTGGAGCAATATAAGAAAATACATTATCTTGTGGTGATCTTTCTTGTTTTTATTTATTTTGCATGGATATAGTTACCTTATATCTTTAAATTTCTTGGAAGTTATTAATTGCATGTTGTATTTTGAAGTTGAATATGATACAATGGTGCTTATGATTTAATATTTGAGATGTTTGAGTGATCCAAGGTCCATACTTTTAACAACTTGTTGATTGTAAGTTGTTGTGTAAAGTTAGCCTGGGCCTGAATATCATATGCTAAGTTTGGTTGTGAGGTTTTATTCATTTTGATCATTAATATTGATTTGTGTGAACACTCATGATTTGGAAATCTTTATACTCCTTAGAAGATTGCACTATTTTTGTGATACTATGGGATTTTATCTGGGTTTAACATGATTTAGTTTCAAAAGGATTGGTCCATTTCAAGTGTTAGTCATTTGCATTGATGGTCTCTAGATTAGCTTGTTTCTATGATGGTTCCTCTAAAACCCTTATCTTTTGTTGTTTCTTTTTAAATTTGGGTTAGTATTAGGATTAAAAGCATCAAAATATTGAAAATATGATAAGTTTGAAACCTCTAGTAGTTGTTACGTAAGGCCCCTTGTGATTACTAGAATTTTCATATATTATCTATGTTGTTTATGCATTGTCAAGACCTAACATTAGAGACCTTGGGGTTATCTATTGAGGCTTGTTGATAGAGATTTACCTTTCAAGAGAGATAGGATATTATATTCTATCTAAGTTGTTGTGCAGAAAACACCATCAACAAGACGCATATCTAAGCTCAACTTAGTACCAACTATAAATGTAATAATAACTAGCTTATAGTAATGCATATTAAACCTTTGTAAAATGATAGCAACATACTTACTTTGACTTGACCAAAGCTTTATATGACCCTAATCAAGCTACTAATCTCCATTGCAAGAATATATTTTGCAGACCCCAATTCCTTTATATCAAATGTGCCAAAAATTTATGTCTTGAGCGAACTACTCATCACCTTGTTGTTATTAATAAAAAACTTATCATCAACATACAAGATAATAATTATAATGTCATGATCAATAACCTTAATGTACACACAATAATCCTCCTTGATCCTAAGAAAACCTGACTTTAATGTAAATGCATCAAACTTCTGATACCACATCATGAGTGACTGTTTCAAACCATATAGAGATCTCTTCAACCTCCAAACCAATTATTATTTTATTTTCAAAATAAAACCATCAGGCTATCACATATAAATTTAATCCTTAAGATCCCCATGCAAGAAATCAGTTTAACATCCATTTTCTCTATCTAAAAATCACAAGTAGAAATAGATAATAGGAATCTAATAGAAGTCAATTTAGTAGTAGGAGAAAAAATTCACCAAAATAAACTCCCTCTCTGAGAGTAGCCCTTAGCCACTAATCTAGTACCAAATATCCCTCTCCCTCTCCCCCCCCCCCCACCTCCCCCCCCTCACTCTCTCTCTCTCTTTGTTAGAAACTTTGATTAGATCTCTTAAAATCAGGGAACCTTCTAGTGGGGGTCGAGATGAAAAATGGATTTGGGATGCTTATCTTGAAATTTTGTTGGCCCAAATGGGATTGAAAATTCAAAATTACCATCAAATTTTACCCTAATCTCAATTCTATTTAACCCCCCCAATAATATCACTAACACGTAGGGACAAGGACCTAAAGGAAAATGGATATTTGAGTTCTGAGAAACTATAGAAACCATGAAAAACCCTAAAACCTAGCATGTGGACCAAGAGTAGAGAAAAATCAGAAACAAAAATGACCAATAAAAAACCTACAATGCTAAAAGTCAAAAACAACAAAGGAAATAAACAAAGATAAATATAATAACCAACAAAAACTTGATGAAAAAGGGATAAAATAAAAACCAACCTAATAGATGAAGGGAGGTTCCTATTTTTATTGGAAATAAAAATTGGATGATCCTTCCCACTCCATAAGGAAAATTATGATAAACTTGGGATGCCATTAAAGCAATTTGCTAGTGTAGTTGTTAATCGACGGTTTCTAGTCTAGTGCATATATTTTGGTGGATCCACACTTCTCTATGGATTGGAATATGGATTTCTCATTTTGTGGAGAAATTGACACATGTTATTAGAGTGTGTATTCCAAATGGCATAGATTTTGGTGGTCTACATGTCTAATTATGGATGCACAGTTGACAAATTTTGTTATTAGGTAATTATTGGTGCTGACCTAAAAAAAATTGTTTATTGTGGAGTTTGAATATGTACTGATTTGTTATGTGTGAGCTATTTTGGGTCCATGTAGACCTATTTTGAGTTGTTATGAGTTTTTGATCTTGGCACAAAGTGTGTATGTATCTATATTGAACCGAATAGGTATAATTGGTATGTTACATCTAATTAGGCCAACCTAATTGATGTTGTAAGCGTTTGTGGATAAAGAAGATATATGTGTAGGTTATTTTTTTATGTTTTAGTGACAAATATGTGATGTGATGTATAGTTGATATGAATTGTGCAAGTATAAGGTGAATGCAGAGTAGACTAGAGTGCTAATATAGATCATAATGAAGTTTGTGAAGTCTATATTTTAAGCTTCAATGGAGCTATAATTCATGCATATATTAGATGTAATTGCAATAGTTCAAACTTGTTTGTGTGCCACAATCTCTTCTATATTTTCTTCTTTCAATGGGTAGTGAGTTCACTTGTAGTGAGCACCTCTATAATATACTATAACCAGTTATAATATATTGTGAGCTAATACTCACCATGTTTTTTCCCATTTTGGAACCTTTTCAATGTAAAAAATCTAGTGTTCATGTGTTATGTGCTTTGATGGTTGCTTTCTTGCTATAAAATGAGTAAGATATTGTTGGAAGTATGTCTTCTATTTTCATTGATTTCACCATGTTGGTTTGATACCTTGTACTATTATGCAGAGGAAGCTTATCTCATCCGGTATTTTCTCTGGTATTTTGGTCTGCATATTCTCTCTAGTAATTAGTATGATCTAAGGTTTTGGGAAAAGGCCTTTGATTTTTGGAAGCATATATGTATGCATTCTTGGATGTTCATTTGATTGGATGGTGCTTTGGCATTGGATTTCATGATTGCATTCAGTATTAGGTTAATCATTACCGCCCTAATATTCAGTTTATTACTATACATGAATTATGGATTATATGTGAGACCTAGCTTTGGTCCCATTCGACATGATGATGCATGACATGGGTGAATTTTGAAAAAACTTTATATGAAACTGAAAAGCTATCATTTTGAAAATATGAATTGCATCTAATTAGGCCAATCTAATTGATGGATGTAGATATATTAGGTATATATGCAATATGTTTTGAAGATGAATAATGAAGAAGAAGGGTGTAAGGAATACGGGAAAAAGTGTGTGTGTGTGTGTGGTAAGAAAATTATGTGAATAGGAGTTTAAATGTTGGTTCATTGACATGTGAGTGAATACTCTAAGCATCACAAAACTGAATCTGCACATGTGGTGTAGCTTCTCAGTTCAACCCTAATGGTTACCCATTTTTGTTTACATATTTTTGTAGGAAGTGAGCCTCCATGTTTGGACAGTGAGCTTTTTGTATATGGCAATGAGCCTCCTTATAAATGGTATTGAAATAACTATATATATTGTGAGCTAATCCTCATTGTTGTTTCTCCCTCATTGGATTTTCCACGTAAAATTTGGTGTTCTTGTGTTGTACTGATTCATCCCCCCTCTTAGTATCCGGTTTATTTAACAATTGGTATTAGAGACTTGGTGCCTCTAAAGAAGTCTAGACTATCCTTGAAGATCTTGACAAGGCTGAAATTAAAAATAGAGACCTGAAGGAAAATCTAGATGAAGCAAATGAATGCATCCAAAAATTGAAAGAGCAGTTAAATAAATTTAAAGAAAGATACAAAAAAGTGAGTGAGGAATTGAAACAAGAAAATTATGAGAATACTAGACTAAAGTTGAAGAGTGCTTGAAAACCATAATACAAAGAAAAGTTGATGTTTTCTCTAGGCTTGAATAGGAAGTGATGAATCTAAAAATAGAACTTGAGAAAGAAAAACTTTGTGAAGATTATTTCAATACAAGCTCCACTAAGCTTGATGAATTAATAAGAAGACAAAAACCTTCTAAATAAAAAAGTGGATTAGGTAATGAAGTTGATGAAAAATCGTAGAACTCAAATCTAGTAATCAATCAAAAGACTCAAGAAAAAGGAAAGTAGAAAAGAAAATATGGAAGGAGATCACCTATCAAAAAACCAAATGCACAAAGGTACTCATCATTCAATGGTGTTTTTTTTTCATGTAATAAATTTGGTCATAAGGAAACTGAGTGCAGGAGTAGGTTGAATCAGTTTTTCGGTTCCTTCTTCGTACAATGTTATACATGTAAGAAGATCAAACATAAAGCTACTGAGTTAAAATATTTAGTAAAGATGATTATGAATAGGTTCAATGGAAAAAGGATAAATCAATCATTTAATGGATATTTCTATACCCATAACATGTTTGGGCATAAAGTGAATCAATGCATAACAAGAACTAATGGAAATCAGACAAGTCATAGAAATATTGTATGTTACCATTGCAAGAAATGAGGACATATTTCAAAAGTGTGTAGAAATAGAAAGGAAAAGTAGTCTACTTAGGTGAAAGATAATAAACCGGTGGAAAAGGTTGATAAGGAAGAAGTTAAGAAAGAAATGAGCAAGATATCAAAAAAGAAAGAAGAATAAAAAACTACTAATGTGTCTATACCCTCATCCGGTGTAGATGAATCCTTTGGGAACTAGACCTAGCATGGTCTTAGGGGGAGCTTTATCATAAAATCAATTAAACCCTTGAAAGTACAGTGTTTTAGGTGTTGGAACATGGATATGTTGTAAGGAATGACAAGACATAAGTGGTTCAAAAGAAACCAAAAGAAAAAGAGCAAGAAAATTATTTTGCAAAGTAAATTAGGGTTTCTCAATGTAAGTGGAAGAGAAGTTTGCCAACTTTTTGTAATAAATGTAAGTTAGGGAAAAATGAAGTATAAAGGAAATTTCAAAAATATTTTTTTGTCATCAAATACATTCGAAGGATTTTTAGTGCAACTTGGAACTCTCTCAAAGAATTTCTGAAATGATCTGAAGCCCTTTGAGAGAACATTGTGAACATTCAAAAGCATATGACATAAGTTTCCCTATCTCATAGTAATAGAGGAAGGTAATACACAATTTTTTTGTTGAATTTTAAGAGCTATGATGGAAATATCTAATAGAGGATCAAGTTGTAATATCTCTCCGAATTTAAAAGGATTTGAGTTGGATGAACTTAATCATCGCAAAATAATGAAGATAGAATTAGGGTTAGAGCCGAGCAATTTAAAGAACTTACGAATCCTAGGTTTGGATTTATGGGGATAATTCCCTTGGTTTGTTGACAGAGAATTTATCTTGTTCCTTCTAAGAAAATTCAACGATTGAAACATTATATTAGATAAACCCTATCCTATTATGAAGGAAGCAATCAAAGTCATTACCAAATTGTGCAGCGTCAAAGAACTTCCTGGACAAAAGACTATAAAATACAAGGAAGTAGAGGAAATGACGAGAGTTGACAAAGATCCCCAGTAACTATTGATTGAAACTATTTCTGATTCCTCGATTAGGTATGTTACATATGGAATTGATTATAAAATCTATTTTAGAAATCGAGAAAGCTTTACTTCGGCTATTGTTGTGTATTTGGCATATAAAATGGTAAAAGAAAACAACCAGTTTGATTTTTGTAAGATTATTATTGAAAATCTCACCAAGAACATATGAATGTCATTGGGAGAAGGATACCCATTTTATTTTGGATCCTTGCTTGCATGCCTGGTACTCTATTTTTTGAAATCGCTACTAGGAAAGAAAGATGTTGAGTGGGAAAACAAAATTCCCATTGCAAGGAAAATATGTAGGCAATTGGAAAGTTTACAGGATAAAGCAAGCACATGTAAGAAAAATTTCCTATCCTTTTAGAAGGTGATGAGCTCCAATGAAGTTATGTTGAGTCAATTTGAGGAAAGTTCTTCCTCTAGAACAAAATAATTGGAAGTAGTCACTAGTGATTCCCCTCCAGAATTGAAGAAAATAAAAGCTCTCTCTGAAAATATCATTGTTATTCCTGAAGAGAATGAAGAAGAAGAATCTCTGGCTGGATCAAAATCTTTTGATCCAGATGACATCTACACTATGTTAATAAAAGGGAAAGTGAAGAAAATTGGTGATTTATGGAGTACGGCCTCCCTTGTTGATAGACTTAAAATTGATGATGTGTTAGTTGAATATCTACTTTGATTCCTTACCTGAACATTTAGTTGAAGTAGTTGAAGAAACAATGTTGCTTGAAGGTCGGAAAGGATGCAAGTTGGAAGCTTTGGTTGAAAAGAGATTTTCTAAAGCAAAGCAAAGGTTGTCTGGACTAATCATGGAGACAAATAGGTGCATAAAAGAAATTTAAGACATATACAAATATTGTCTCTGGTGGCTTGTTGTAGTAGATAATTTGAAAAGCATAATTGAAGCAATTGAATCCAAGGTGAACAACATTGTAAAGAATTTTGATATTTTTGAAGACAAAGAGGGAAACAAGAGGTGAAGATTTGGTGAACTACAAGCTGAAATGATCATTGTACAAATAAAAAGGGATGATGTAATGAAGACCTTTTGGCTTCTTAAGGAAATTGTTGAGGTCCAATTAGACCATATTTTTTGAATACTCTCTAATGTAGAAGGCTGTGAAAAACATTGTTCATCCTCTTTCACACTGTTGGCTCTATTGAAAAGTTTGTGTACAAGAATGGACTTTGCAATATTTGAATGGAAGAAATTACATCTTGTTATCAAAGAAAAGGTACAAAAGGGTATTTCAGGTGAAAAGTGTTATTCTAGCTTGAAAGAACTTTGAAGGATTGGATTCTTGAAAGTTTTTTAAGTTTTTGAAATTTTGAATCTTTGAATATTAGATGTCACCATGTTTACATTTTTTTAGCGCCCTTTTCCATTGATGTCAAAGGGGGAGAGATTTGGAGAGACTTTTTTTTTAGATTGAAGGAGAATTTTTGAATTGGACTTTTTGATTGTTGGAAGTATGTCTTATATTGTCATTGATGTTACCATGTTGGTCTAGTACTTTGTATCAGTGTGTAGATCAATCTTATCTCATCTAGTATTTTCTCTGGTATTTTGGTCTGCATATTATCTCTAGTAATCGGTATGATATAAGGTTTTGGGAAAAGGCCTATGATTTTTTGGAAGCATGTATGTATGTATTCTCAAATGTTCATATGATTGGATGGTGTGTTTCATCAACTTTCATGATTGCATTTGGTATTATGTTAATCATGACAGACCTAATATTCAGTTTATTACTTATACATGAACTACAGAATAAAATTGAGACCTAGCTTTGGTCCCAAGTGGCATGATAATGCATGACACATGTGAACTTCAAAAAATCTTTATATGAAGCCAACAAGCTATCATTTTGAAAATATGCATTGCAACTAATTAGGCCGATCTAATTGATGCATGCAGATATATCACATCTATATACAAGATGGTTTGAAGATGAATGATGAATAAGAAGGGTGTAAGGTATATACAAAGAAGTGTGTGTGTGTGGTAAGTGAAGTATGTGAATAGGAGTTTAAATTTTGGTCCATTGACATGTGAGAGAATACTTTGAGCACCATGAAACTAAATTTTCACATGTGGTGTAACTTCTTAGTTCAACCCTATTTCTTAGCCATTTTTGTTTACATATTGACATAGGCAATGAGCCTCCATGTTTGGATAGTGAGTCCTTGTAATTAATGAGATTTATCTATCTGACAGTGATCCTCCTTATAACTGGTATTGAAATAACTATATATATATATATATATATTATGAGCTAATCTTGATCATGGGATTTCCCTCATTGTGTTCTCCACATAAAATCTGGTGTTCTTGTGTTGTGTAATCTCATGTTTGTTATTGCTCTTATTAGTTCTATGTTGCAAATTAATTAGAAGTAGTTTTTCAATAAGTTCGTGTGGATATTGATTCACCCCCCTCTTAGTAACTAGTTTATTCAACAACTATATGGAATGAATTTTAAATGTTTAAGTACTTAAAAATAACATTGATTCACCCCTCACTCAATATTATGGGTGTTCAAAAATTATTGGTATCAAAGATTGGTTTTGTAGAAGGAGCTTAACTGCTTGGGGAATATCTTAGAGGTTGAACACATGGTTGTTTTAATATTTCTTAATACTTCGAAAGAGATACCCAATTTTGGATTTATAGAAGAATAGTGCATGGTTGACATGAATGGATAACTAAAAATAGATCTTGAATATTTGGAAAGGAATAAAAGTGAGAACAAAAATCTGAAGGAAAATTTCAAATAAGAAGATGAATGCATGAGAAAGTTGAGACACAAAAGCAAGAACTTCAAAGAAAGACATAAGGAAGTTAATGAGCATTTGATGCAAGAAAATGAGATAATTTTTCAGGATGAAGGTACAAGTTAAAGAAGGAAAAAGAATCAAAGAATATCTGAGTGCAAAGGTGAGAAGAAAATCTAAGGAATGATAAAAAATTGAAGAAGAAATTGTGACCTTGAGATCACATCTAGAAAAAGAAAAGAGCCATGAAGGGCAATTCAAGATGAGCTCTACAAAGCTTGATGAAATGATTTTAAATTAGAAAGTATCTAAAGAAAAATTTAGATTAGGATTTGAGATAGGAGAAAGCTCAAAGATAAATCAAACTTCAAATCAACCTGAAAAGAAGACTGGAGACAAGAAGAGCAATGACAAGAAGATTTGATATTAAAAGAATCAAGTCAAAAGACCACTTATCGAAAAACCAAATGCACAAAGGCACCCATATTTTAATGGTTTTTGTTATTCTTACAATGAATTTGGACATAAGGCTATGAAATGTAGAAAAAAATGAATCAAATTATTCCATCTTTTCTCAATCAGTGTTTTACATCCAAGAGATTTGGTCATAAGGCTAATGAATGGCTATAACAAGGGTATGAGGTTTCAATATTTTAATGGCTATTATTATACATGCAATGGATTTGGGCATAAAGCTAATCAATAAAAATCTAGAATAAATGGAGGTAAACCTATTCAAAACAATGTCATACTAAAATTGTAATAGACTTGGACACATTTTTAAGTTTTACAGAAGCAAGAATGTGAAGAAGAATAATCCGGTAAAGAAGAATGATCTGATAGAAAGGCTGATCTAGTATAGATGAAGAAAGAAATAGAAAATATTTGGAAAAATAAGGAAGAGACAAAGGTTAAAGCTGAGTCTATGCCAACATCTGGTGCAAATGTTTCCTCTAGAAACTGAGAAGAGAGCCTTGGCTTAGGGGAAATTAGAAAAATATTATTTATCCCCTTCCAAAATAATATTGTTGATGCTTCAACATGTGGATATGATGTGTGGGACAATATTCTTGACCTACTAGAGAAAGAACTAGAGGAAAACATCATGTTGTTGAATCTTGCAGATCATTTGAAGTTGACTATGTAATGCAGTTAGGGTTTTCACCGGCTTATCAAATAAAGCATTTAAGGTGAAATAGGGTTAAATGAAAAGGGTTTATAAGTGATTTAAAACACAATAAAAATAATTTATACAAATATATTTGAGTAGAGAAGAGCAATGAAAGAAGCAAATTGAAGTGATCAAAATGATTGAGATTTGGTGTGAGCAAAACCCTAATAAAAAATCAAACTAAAAAGTATTCACAAATTTTAAATTGCCCTATTTTTTATTAAAGAATTTTGGAAACAATTGAAATGGCTACACCAAGGGTTTTTGGGTATTAGAATGACCCCAACCAAAGTTTAAGAAACATCCAAATAAATATATGGAATTCAGTTCCTAGATGGTGCATTCTCGAAGGTCTCATATGGTGTTTTGCACATCGAAGACAAAAGGATCTATATTCATGAAAAATTGGAAGAGTATGACCACTCCAAGCTAGGTGATGTGTGGGAAATGAGCTCACCAATGATGATTTTTCACTAAATCCTGAATATAAAATATTGGTAATGAAGAAGCTTGATGCTTGGCAAGGGTTTCCGAACTTTTTCCATGATGATGGGGTAAGTAAAAAAATATTGGGGGCCAAAAATGGGTCTTAAGTGGCCACTTTGTTTTTTAAATCAAGAAATACTAACCTTGGATGTGAAATTGGGGATAGTTACACTAAAACAGTTTAGTTGCAACAAAAACAAGGATCACAGTGCTCCAAGTCTACTTTCTAAATTAGTAAATTGTTTTAAATAGTTGAGATTAAGGGGTTCAAAAGAGGGATCCACAAAAAGTGGTGTTATTTTTGTCAAAAAAATATAACATAACAACTAATTTTCAAAGTGGAAACTTCCTAAAAACCAAAATTTTGGTCATGCTACCCCTATAAATATTTAAAAACTAATTGAAAAAAAATATATATATATATATTTTTAATATATGTAGAATGGAGTCCATTTTCTAAAAATGAAATTTATTTTAAATTTCAATGAGTAGTTAATTTATAAAGAAAAAAATACAATACACTAATTTTTGCCAAAAACAGACACAAAAAAAAGTAATTAAAGATGAAAGGCTTAACATTGTCAAAATGTGAGAAAAATTACATCATTAGATAGCTAAGAGAGATCCTAACATTACCTAGGTGGTTGATTTGTTTGACCTTGAAACATGTGTACATGGATAACTTTAGTGGCGAATCTTCGCCAATTGGCGAATATTTGAAATCGGGACCTACAAAAAAGGCGAATAATACAAGCTAGAAAGAATGCCAAATCGTGAGGTTTTTACAAAAAAAAAAAATTGATTAATTCACCAATGTATTATTTTTTAAATGACACATCATTGGATCTGATTTGTCAGTAGTTTATATTGTAACTACAAATATTACTTATATTCACCAGTAATTTTATATTCTTACAATGAATTTTTATGGTATATTCGCCACTAATAATAATTTACCATTTCATTTTAGGGATATTTTAGCCTTTAATAGTTTTATTATTTATTGTCATCGATTAGCTTTTTCATCGAATGGTTGCAAGTGAATTATGTGACTTTATTTGCACATGCCTTTTAAAAAGGTTGTTGAGGCTCGAATTTTGTTTTGGGCCACATGATTAGATTTGATCAGGTGGCCCAAAACAAATTTTGGAACTCAACAACCTTTTTAAAAGGCACGTGCATATAAAGTCATGGAATTCACTAAGTGCATATTAAATCGTTGTATCAGCAAGACATCCCTAACTATCCCACCGATGATGTTCACTCATGCTGATAAGGCTTCCATACTCCACCTGGGGTCCACCAAGGCACAGGTACACCACTTGTGTAATTCCGGAGAATCATGAAGGGAATCCACAATATTCATGCCAAGCTCCCGAAAATACATCCGATCAAAGCTCTGTATCATTGTATCGACAGGACATCCCTAAGTGTCCCACCGTTGATGTTCACTCATGCCGATATCCGCTCACAGAATGAACTTGCAGTTGTCCGATTTTTCAAGTGATATTTTTTAAAAACACTTGATCCATGTGTGCTCCAATGCATTTTCAATAGTGAATTTATGCTTAGTGGCAAGGGGCTATGCCCCTCAACCTCACCTATATCACGACAAGAGCACGCCGGGGCCAGTGTCCTCGGACCCCATGAGGGGGCTTTGCCCCCTCGACCCCCACAGGGGGGCTCTGCCCCCTTGACCCTGCTGGTGGTTATCACCCCCGAGCTCCTAATTCAATATTAAAAAAACCAAAAAAAATATGGGGGAACTGCATTGACCAAGTATGCAAATTTTTAAAGGAGAGATTCACCATTTTAATGAACCATTTTAGTGATTATTCACTAAGATTCGCCAATGTGATTATTTTTTTTTACCAATTATCCATTAAGATTCATGAGAATTTTACAAATTTTTGAATAATGTGCATAAGATTCGCCAAGGAAAATTAATATATTTTTCAAATAAAAGGAAAGATTTGCCAAGATTTTACACCTTTGTTGAGGGGGGGGGTTTCTTAAAGTTATCCTTGCATGTGTAAATCTTATGGTTAACACAAACAAGATTATGTGAAATTTTGTAGAATATGCAAAAAAATGTCTTTGGATGTTGGGAAGGCCCTCTGAGCCTTTGGGTTGGACATCTAAAATAAATCCAAGAAAAAGGTATAGGTATTCCAAAAGCAAGATAAAACATGATTGTGTTATAACGTTCTCGTATTATTTGAATGCATTGAAAAAATGCAAGCGTGTTATAACACATTCATGTTTTGTGAATGCATTGACAAAATGTGAGCATGTTATAACATGCTAACATTTTGGTCTATATTGAATTTATTTCTCTTCTCCTATTTTTCCTCTTTCTTCTTGTTATCTTCGAGTGAAACTATATACATGATATAAACATTTAAAGTATAAGAAAGTTAAAATCCATATGTAAATGTCAATATGGACATTTACTTTATTATACTTTAAGTTATATTTTATGTATATAGTTTTAGTATGTTTGAGAGTGGTTTTGGATCTCTAAGAGTTATAATGCAAATTGTATTTTTTGGAAGGTCTTACAAATTTTTAGACTTAGTCATATTTTAGTAATCAACACATGTCAAATTTCAATAATCAGGAGGTTAAATTTGAGTAATCAGCAAGGTTTTATTATTTCTCCCTCTCTATCTCACTCAAATTTTGTCCCTTACATGCTAGACCTATGTCTCACTATCTCCATCCCTTTATCTGACTCTCTCTCCCATGATCTCAATAAATCTCTCTCTCACTCTCCATCCCTCATTACCTCTCTACTTCTCTCTATCTCCCCTCTCCCTCTCTCTACCTACCTCTCCCTCCATCACTCCCTATCACTCTCTCTATTTATCTCTATCTCACCTCTCTCTCTCTCCCTGCATACTTCTCTCTCCATATCTTCTACCCTATCTACTCTCTATCTCAAAATCCATCTCTCTACCTACCTCTACATCCATCACACCCTACCACTCTCTCTCTCTACACCTCTCCCTTGCTCCCTCATTCCCTCTCTACTTCTCTCTATCTCTCCTCTCTCTCTATATCTCATTCCCTCTCTACTTACCTTTATCTCCTCTCTTCTTCTCTCTACCTACCTCTCCCTCCATCGCTATCTAACCTCTCTCTCCCTCACTACATCTCCCTCCCTTTCTACCTAGCACTCCATCCATCACTACCTACCACTCTCTCTCTATTTCTCTCTCTCACCTCTCTCTAACCTCCCACTCTATCCATCCATACCTCTCCCTATCCTTTCCCCTCTACTCTCTATCTCCCTAATCCCTCTCTACCTACCTCTCCATCCATAACTCCCTACCACTCTCTTCACGTCTCTATATCAGTTCTCTCTCTCCCTCCCTCATTCCCTCTTTACTTATCTCTATCTCTCTACATCTAATTCTCTTTTTAATTACCTTTATCTCCCCTCTTCTTATTTCTCTCTCTCCCCCTCCCTCCCTCCCTCCCTCTATCTCCCCTCTCCCTCTCTCTTCCTATCTATCCCTCCATCATTCCCTACCACTCTCTATTTCTCTCTATCTCACTTCTCTCACCTCCCTCTCTCTCTCTCCATACTTCCCTATCTACTCTCCATATCCCAATCCCTCTCTCTACACATCTCTATCTCACCTTTCTCTCCCTCCCTACCTCTCCCTCCCTCATTCCCTCTCTACTTCTCTCTATATATCCTCTCTCTCTACCTATCATTCTTATCTACTTATATTTATCTCATCTCTCCCTCTCTCTACCTACCTCTCCATCCATCACTCTCTATTTATCTATATTTAAACTCTCTCTCCCTCACTACATATCCCTCCCTCTCACCCCCCTCACTCTCTTCCTACCTCTCCATCCATCACTACCTAACACTCTCTCACCTCTCACTCTCTCCATCCATACCTCTACATCCATCAGTCCCTACGAATATCTCTACACCTCTCCATGTCACTTCTCTCCCACCCTCCCTAATTCCCTCCCTAATTCTCTCTCTCTCTATCTCTCCTTTCGTCTCTAATTATATTTATCTCCCCTTTCCCTCTCTCTCTCTCTATCTCACCTATGTATCCCTCCCCACCTTTTCCCCTATCTAATCTCTATATCTCCTCTCCCTCCCTCTCCCTCTCTCTCTCACTTTCTCTCCATCCTCCCTCACCCTATTTCTCTCTCATTCTCTCCCTTCTATCTCACCAGTATTTATTTCCCTCTCTATAACTCTCCCTTTGTCTCTCACTATTCTCTCTCTACTTATCTTTATTTCACCTATCCTTCTTTACCTCTCCCTTCCTTCCCTCTCTCCCACACTCCCTCCTTCCCTCTATTTTTATCTCTCCCTACTTCTCTCTCATCTATCCCTCTCTTCTTACCTCTTTGTCCATCACTCCATACCACACTGTCTATTTCTCTCTATCTCACCTCTCTCTCACCTTCCTCTATCTCCCCCAATACCTCTCCCTCCCTCTCTCCTTTGTTATCTACTCTTTATCTCTCATCTCTCTACCTGTCCTTCCCTCTCTACTTAGCTTTATCTCCCCTTTCCCTCCCTCCCTCTCTCCTTCCTTATATACTCTTTATCTCTCCTCTATCTACTATCCTTCCCTCTTTACTTATCTTTATCTCCCCTTTCCCTCCCTCCATCTCTCTCTCCCCAGTCCCTCCCTCCCACCTCTTTCTCTCTCCCCCTATGAGGGTCATGGGTTTAAATTTTGGTGTTTAAGGTATAGAGTTGAGGTTATAGGGTTAATTGTATATGGTATAGGGATAATGGATTAGGATATTAGTTATAAAGTTGAGGGTATAGGGATGAGGGATGATGGTTTAGGGTTTAGGGTTGAGGGATAATGTTTAGGATTGAGGGTATAAGGTTAAGTGTATAAGGTATATGCATTATGGTTTAGGATACTGGGTATAGGGTTGAGGGTATTGGGTTGAGGGTATTAGGTTTAGGGTTTAGTGTTTAGGGTTCAGGGTACAAGGTTGAATGTAGGGTTTAGATTTTAAGTATAAGGTTGAGGGTATAAGGTTAAGTGTATATGGTATAGGGATTAGGGTTTAGGATTTATGTATAGGGTTTAGGGTATAAGATTAAGGGTTGCGAGTGTAGGGTTTATTGTTTAAGTATAGGGTTGTGGGATAATGTTTAGGATTTAGGGTATAAGGTTGAGGGTATATGGTATAGGGATGATGGTTTATTGTTTAGGTTGTAAGGTTTAGGGTTTAAGGCATAGGGTTGAGGGTTGAGGGATAGTGTTGAAGGTTAATGGTATAGGGATAAGTGTATAGGGTATAGGGATTAAGGTTTAGAATTTTTTTTTATAGGGTTGAGGGTATTGGGCTTAGGATTGAGGGTGTAGGGTTTAGGGTTTAGTTATAAGGTTGAGGGATAATGTTTAGGGTTTAGCTTATAAGTTTGATGGTATAGGGTATAGGGATGAGGGTTGAAGGTGTAGGGTTTAGGGTTTAAAGTATGGGGTTGAGGATTGAGGGATAGTGTTCAAGGTATAGGGTACATGGATTAGGTTTTAGGATATCGAGTATAGGGTTGAGGGTATTGGGCTTAGGGTTTAGGGTTTAGGGTTAAAGGTTCAAGGTTTAGAAAATTTTATAAGGTACATGGATTAGGTTTTAGGATATTAGGTATAGGGTTGAGGGTATTGGGTCTAGGGTTTAGGGTTCAAGGTTTAAAGTATAAGGTTGAATGTAGGGTCTAGGGTTTAAATATAGGGTTAAGGGTTTGAGGTTTGAGAGATAATATTTAGGGTTTAGGATATAAGCTTGAGGTATAGGGTATAGGGATGAGGTTTTAGGGTTGATGGTTGAGGGACAGTGTTCAAGGTATAAGGTTAAGTGCATAAGGTATAGGGATTAAGGTTTAGTATATTGGTTATAGGGCTGAGAGTATCAGGTTTAGGGATTAGGTGTAGGGTACAAAGTTAAATAATTGGTTTAGTGTTTAAGAATAGTGTTGAGATATAATGTTTAGGGTTTAGGGTATAAGGGTGATGGTATGGGTTATAGGGATGAGGGATGTGGGTTGAAGGTATAGGGTTGAGGGTTCACGGATAGGTTTCAGGGTTGAGGTTATAGGGTTAATTGTATAGGGTATAGGGATTAGGGTTTAATATATTTGGTATAGGGTTGAGGGTTTAGGTTACAAGCTGTAGTGATGAAAAAAGCATCCCTTTTCCTTAATTTGGGAATAATTATCATTAAATTAACCTAATTTTGCTTAGTTCTAATCATATTAACGAGATTCCGACTCGGCTCGGACTTGGCTAGGGCGACTCGACTCGGGACTCGGGGACTCGGGACTTGGACTCGATGCAGACTCAGCAAAATGAAAAAAAGTTGAAAAAACCCTAGAAATTTATAGATTTTTAAGGATTTAAAACTTTTTTCAAGCACCCTTTATTGAATACAATACAAATAAAATAAAATTTAATCACATACACAAGTATACAACGATCACATAAGTATAAAGTACATAAATTGTAGTTGTGCCGCTGAAGGAAATAGCATACTTAGATATATAAAATTAGTCAAATGTATACAAAACTCATGGAATATGAAATCCATAACATCAAATGTTCCATACAAATATGAAATATCAAAACAATAGCTATAAGTCTATGACTCTATGGCATAGTGGAGCAAACATCCTTCCTACGAAGGTGTCTAAGGATCCTGGATGATGAAAAGTTACTTACATAAGTATTGTAAAATAAAAAGTTTTAAGTTTTTAACTTTAAATTTGAATTCGATAATGAGATACATCTAGATTCTAAAATAATACAATTTAAATATAAATTTTAGAACAATTGAATGAAAAAGAATTACTTGGCTACATGGAATGGAATGGTGCAGTAGTACCAAAAGTCTACAATTGTCTTTTTTGTTGCATCATGTGCGTCCTTGTTCTAACCCATGCTCTCAAGCGATGGTTGAGAACCAGGAGTAGTGTGTGGTACAAAATATGAGTCCATGACATCAAATGTTCCAAACAAATATGAAATATCAAAACAATAACTACAAGTCTATGGCTCAAAGGAGTTTGCATCCTTCCTACGAAGGCATCTAAGGTGGGTCGTAGATGATGTAGCAATTGCAGCCATAGTCTCTACTTGTGACTCCATGCCACCCTCACCAACATTAGTTTTGGATGTGTTTGCTCATGCTTTATCCTCCTCCTCTGCCCTGGCTATAGCCTCAACCTCTCTATCTACCCAGTCAACCCAATCAAGGTCCTCATCACTAGCACAAGTATACATCGATCATATAAGTATAACTATAAACACAAATTGCAGCCATAGTCTCTGCTTGTGACTCCATGCCACCCTCACCAACATTAGTTTTGGATGTGTTTGCTCATGCTTTAGCCTCCTCCTCTGCCATGGCTATAGCCTCAACCTCTCTATCTACCCAGTCAACCCAATCAAGGTCCTCATCACTAGCACAAGTATACATCGATCATATAAGTATAACTATAAACACAAATTGTAGCTGAGTTGCTCAAGAAAATAACACACTTAGATATATAGTCAAAGACTCAAATGTATACAAAACTCATGGAATATGAAATCCATGACATCAAATGTTCCAAACAAATATGACAATAGCACACTTAGATATATAGTCAAAGACTCAAATGTATACAAAACTCATGGAATATGAAATCTATGACATATCAAAAGATTCAAAACAATAACTAGAAGTATATGGCTCAAAAGAGCCTGCATCTTTCCTATGAATGTGTCTAAGATAGGTCCTGGATGATGTAGTAGCCATAATCTCAGATTCTCAAGTATCAGGGAAATCGCCCTGATGGGGTTGAGAGGTAGTGCCCTTTGTGGGGGTTTAGGCGCAGTGCCTCTAGTGGGGTTAAGGGTCAACGCCCCTTGTGGGGGTTTGGGGGCAGTTCCCCTAATGGGGTCAAGGGGCAGCACCCCTTACGGGGCTTTGGGGGCAACGCCCATTGCGGGGATCTAGGAGCAGTGCCCCTAGTGGGGTCAAGGGGTGTTGCCCCTTGTGGGGGCTGGGGGCAGCGCCCCTAGCGGGGGTCTGGGGGAAACGCCCCCAGCGGGGTCAAGGGGCAGCGCCCCTGCCACCAAGCCCAAATTAAGACCTCAAAAACCATACAAACCTCTATGGCATACATCATTTTTCATTCACAATAAGTAAATAATTTAAAAAAAATAAAATTCAAATTTCATGTATTTTTTTCACTTTCAAACCTTGCCTTTTGTCGAGTCCTGCTGATGGGACTTGCCTGGATTCGGCGAGTTTGGCAAGTCTACCAAACTCGGCGAGTCTAGCCAGGACTTGGTAGGACTCGGTCGAGTCCGAGTCTGAGCCCCCAAGACTCGGCCAGGGTGACTCGACTCGGGACTAGCCGAGTCCTAGCGAGTCTGGGCGAGTCTCGTAACTATGGGTCTAATGTTGTAATATGTTGTTACACATTTACATTGATCTTGGGCCACTTTTTAAATAAAATGTAATTTACTTGTACCTTATTTAAGGTGTTGCAAACTGTTTTAACACACTTTCACACTTATCTAGGGTCCTCTTAATTAGTTGTGGTTAGTTAGATTTAATTAGCCACTTTAATTCAAATTTAAGCCTTATTTGTGACACCTTCTAAGGATTTATCCTAAGACCCAACATTCAAATTGTAAAACATTTAATTTGGAAAATTTGAGGTCCTAGAAAATGGTGCTAGGATCCATTCACCCTAGGTGGCGAATTAGTCCTCCCTCTATAGGACTCCCCTTTCCTTGCATATCTATCATGGGTTTTTGATGTTCTTTTACCCCCCGAAGGCAAGGTCTTGGAAACTTGTGTCAAGACCCATTCGCCCTAGGTGGAAAATGGGTCCTCCCTTAATAAGGACCTTTTTGAATTTAATTTGGTAGGATTTTAATAATGTTCATTTCTTGATTTGGTGTGGGCTTGAATTGTTTGAATTTTGGAGTTGATATCTTGATTTAGTATAAATAAGGGGTTAATTCACATAGTTTCATCATAGACTTCCAAGAATGCATGCATTTTAGAAAGTTTGAGTTCACAAGATTTTACAAGAGAAATTCAAAGGCATTTCAAGGTAGATTATCAAGATTTTATTGCAGCAATTCAAGATCATTTAATAATGTCTAAGGCATGGGGAATTCAAGCATGTTTTTGAACTTGATTGTGGATGTAGCATTGAAGATCTACTTCCATGAATTGTTTCACATCTAAGATCTACATTCTTCATGGCCAGTTCATGTTAGATTGTGGATTTACACTTCAAGAAAACTTCCAAGGTATCAACACTTCATTTTTTCATGGTTGATGCTTCAATTTCATCATTTCATCATTTGGTTTAACTACCTAAATGGGTTTTGACTTAGGAAAACCCCTATTCACTAACAATCAACAATTTTTTCTCGTCTTGAGTGTGTTTTTTCAGATTTACAAGTTGGAGATCAAGTGGAGAATAAGTTTAGAGAAAAGTTACAAAATTTGTCAAGTTGCAAATTTGACCTTCATAATGCAAGAAGACATAATTGAAGCTACATAATTTGTTACAGGTTTTTGGGAGCTAACAACCGAGGATATGAGAGTGTCGAAATCAAGAAAAATAACCCAAATCTCAATTTTAGGAACCCTAACAGGGGCCTATTTGCCAAGTTAAAGGTGAATGACTCATTTGTGCCCTAAAAACAAACCTCTTGTAACAAGTTACACATCATTTTAAGCTTCAAAAAATCCCCTCATAGTTTCTATAATATTTAGGGTTAGTTTATGATTGTTATTTTCATTTTTTGGCTCTCATAATTGCATATTAGTTGGAAAAACTTGATGGCTAATTGTTTTGGTCAACTCACTTTTATGAAACCTATTTTCCACATAATCACAAGGTTTAATGTAGGTTTGAGGGTTTAAATATAGGTTAAATCATTGAGGGTTTAGGTTATAAGGTTAAGTGTATAGGGTATAGGGATTAGGGTTTAGGATATTAGGTATAGGATTTAGGGTGTAGGGTTTAGGGTATATGGTATATGGTTAAGGGCTGAGAGTGTAGGGTTTAGGGTTTATGTATAGGGTTAAGGAATACTATTCAAGGTTTAGGTTATATGGTTGAGGGTGTATGGTTTAGGGTTTAGGATTTAATGTATAGGGTTGAGGGTATAAGGTTAAGTATATAGGGTATAGGCATTAGGGTTTAGGATATTGGATATAGGGTATAGGGATTAGGGTTTAGGATATTCGGTATAGGATTGAGGGTTGAGGGTTTAGATTACACGGTTGAATGTAAGGTTGAGTGGATAACGTTAAGTGTTGTAGACATTCCCGCTTGATCTCTCGAGGGGGCAGTATACCAGTGTAATCCTTTCGCTGGGGCAACAATGGGGCATCTAAAAAATCAAAAAAAAATTGAACTTTTGATCATAACAGTTTATTCTTTGAATCAATGCAACAAGTACATTGCTTCAAAGAGGGGCAAAATGTAGACATGGAAAATGTACATTATCGATCCGACACACTTGATTCTGATTAATAACGAAATTTCCTCTAGAATCACACTCTCAACATTTCATCGTAATTTTATCCCTTAATCTAATGAATCATTATTTATCTGATTAAGTCTATCACCTCCTCTGATTAAATTAATCAATTTAATTTAATTAACCTTACATCTCTGTTTAATTAAATAAATCATTTTATTTGATTAAATTCTCTAAAGTCCTCTTATTAAATTAAATAAATTAAACATTATTTAATTTAATCTAACATATTCCTCCTTAGTTAAATAAATCAAAATCATTTATTTAATTAAACCCTTCCTCTCAATTTGATTTAAATCAATTTAAGTCTAAATTGTCACATCTCCTAATTCCTCGTTAAATTGATCAAAATCTTGATTAAATTAATCTCAATCACTAAAATTCTCTAGAGAATGCAACTTGCACAATAAATCAATTACTTTGATTTATTAATTCATTTATTTTCCCTCACAAAGCATCAAAAGGGAATATTCCCTCATTTGAATTCAAAAAGGCCAAGTGGACTTGGTCCTTCCAACAAGGAATTCAATGCCTCTTACATGTCCTTGTGCATTGAGCCAAGTGACATTAACTTCATTTCTCTTTCCCTCTTACATGTCACATTCAAAATTCAAATCTGAATCTCATGGCATTTATCATGCACATTGAGCAAAATGTGCTCATTCCTCCTCCAATCACATGTGGACAAGTGGCCACTTCTCATTGGTTGGTCTTTTATCCTACATTCATCCAAATCCCTCATTCTTCCAATTTGAGAATCTATAAATGAGAGACTCTTCCTCTCATTCAACCATCCACAATTTGAGTAAACTTACTATACTCAACTTCTTTCTCAAGCATATCTAGTTTCATCCATTTCTTCACATTCTTAGCTAGGTTATGCAAATTTTTATCATGAAGCTTGATTGAATCTTCATCAAGGTGGATCACTCATCAAATCATCAACATTTGCAACTAAGGAGTTGGGAAAGGGCTAATTGCAACACATCATTGGCACCAACTCCCCCATGGGATCAAGTGTCTGCTTTTTTAAAATTAGGATTTCATTTATCTTTCATGTTGTTCTTCATATTGTCCTATTTTGAGCATTGTAAATGGATTTAGTGGGGAATCCTTATCTTAACTTGCATATTTAATCTAATTATGTGTTTATTTCTCATGTTTATGCAGGTATAAAGGATTAGGGTTCACATTTTGGTGTTAGAAGGAGGGAAAATTTCGAGTTCAAATCATGTTTTTTGTTGAAAATTCCGCTGTTTTCTGTTTTTTTTTGCAAATTATAGGTCCGCGGTGCTGTATTGCACCGCATTTGCAAGTGCGGTGCTATATTGCACCACCCAAAACGTAAAATCCACCGCACCCGCAAACTCCACCTCACCCAGAGAACCACGCGATGCTGTTTAGCACCGTACCTATTCCAAACAGCACCGCACCTTTTCCAAACAGCGCCGCACCTGCAAATAGAGCCGCATATGATTTTTTGTTTTTTCACCCGATTTTAAAATGACCATATCTTGATCATTTTTTAATCTTTTTCGAAGCTTTTTTTTTTGAAATGGGGTAGAATTTCATAAGCTATCCAATGGTGTAGGTGTTTTGTAACTTTTATAGACTTAAAATTTTAAAACTTTCACCTAATGTCAAAACACCATGAAACTTGGTTTAAATTTTAGGGTTTATATGCTTAATCTTTTATCTAACCCTCATATCTTCTTATTTCTTGATTTTATATAACATTTGAAGCTTGTATTGCAGGTTTTAAAGGATCATGAAGCATGGAAATGAAAGAATGAAAAATTATCACATGATTGTAATAAGTTTTTTTTTAACACTTTGGGAGAAATTATAATCCCTTTCCAAGGATTTGTTTAATTTCATGCTCTTAGGACACTAAATTTACTTTGGGATTAAAAAGAACAAGCAATATTTCTTTATGACAACATGTTTGCTTTGTACAAAGTGTTTTTAAACACTAAAGTGTTCTTTAACACTCTATAAATGATTTGATAAGTTCTTTGATTTTAGGACACTAGTTTTACTTTGGGTTCTAAAATTAACAAAGTCAAATTTCCTTTCAAAAGTTGCCAAAGGGCTAAAAAGAACTTTAGGCCAACACACTAGATTTTGTTTAAAGGATTAAAATATTGAACAAGGCAAACTCACACTTCATTTGGTGCTTTTAAAAAGAATTCATCATTGCTTTGAAGGTTAAAATGAACAAGTGTCTTTTATGTTTTGCAAATTTTTTTACAAATTAACATCATTAAAATGCGTATGCGCTTCTCTCGTGCTTTATAGTGATCTTGAGAATCAAAAGCATTTTAGTGATATTAATTTGTCAAAAAGATTGCCTCCACATTTCAATTTGGGCATTTTAAAATTGAACAAAACATGCGAGTGTGAGCATGACATATTGCAGAGGTTCTCCCTTTTGTTTTTCAATGAAGGTTGTGTGAACGACGGGATATGTTAGCTCGCTTTTTTTTATCTTAGAGGGTCTGCCTTGTGGGAAAAATTACTCACCCAAGGGAACGACCCAACCGGGAACATGCTAAAGCCAAGCGACTTCCACCCAGGATATAAGTGTGGATATTGGAACAAAGTCCAATATCATGAGGATTATTCTGATGAGATGGACAACAATGGACTCTCGCCGATGTTGGATAATCCTCCACGAATAGAATGCCCAAAATTAGAACTCCTTGTTTAGAAAAAGGCCAAAACCTTGTCTATCTTGTTGCTGCAAAAGGTTATGTCCTTTGAAGCCACCCCACGTAACATGTGGTCTTGTTGTGGAAATGGAAGGTATGCCATGGGAGATTCATGGGTACTAATACTTGGCTGACCCGAATAAGTGAGTGTCATGGAGGGGAGCCAGTGTGGTCAAGTATTTAGCCATTCGCACAAGATATGCGTAGCTAGATTTATCCAAGTGGGAACCCAACAAGATATTGCCTCATCATCATAGGAGTGTAAAAGTGCTTGGAAGAAATACATTGCTTGGTCTTCAAAACACTTGAAAACAAACATTCACAAGACCTTCAAATTTCAAACCCCTTGTGGGAAACAAATACCTCTTGATGAATTTAGGCACTCTTGCTTTCCCTAGGGATCATATTCCTAGAGGTTTCTAAGTGCACAAATTCTACCGTCATTTGTTTTCAACAAGGTTAAACATAAGGAACTTTTTCCCTATTTTCCTCGATTTCTACACAATGGACCTTGTGGGATGAGAACGAAAGTGGGACATTAGACACATAGTTTGAAAAGATAAATCAAGAAAGTGTTTGTGGTAAAAAGGAACCAAATCTAAGCAAGATAAAAGACAATCGAACCACACATGTGCTTGGTCTTTTTTGGGTCATTGAGTTTTCATGCAAACATTGGTCTTTTGGTTTGAACTACCTTTAGGGAAAAGCATGTTCTTCATCACCTTGGTCTTGTAAGTAAGTCCTCTTAGGTTCATCTAGGATCAAATCAAACACCTCATCCATCCAAACATCAATCAAATTCCATCTCACCAACAACTTTTGGAACTTTGCAACATCTTATGCTAGACCTTTGAAAAATCAGCATCATTACATTTGACTTAACACACGTAGTCAAATTCACTTTGATTGGCTTAGTAAGCTTAGCTAATTCATCATCTTGTTTACACGTTTTCTCTAGGATAACACAACTTCTTAGAGTTTACAAGTTCATTATTATCTTGTTTGACTTAACGCACTTAGTCAAACTATCATCAATCAAATCAAATTGAATCAATTCCTAAAGTCTAGCATTGATCCAAAGTTCCTAAAAATTCAAACACCCATATCACTCACCCTTTCATCCTCCATCCCATAATTGGTCCTAAACCCCTTGGAGGTCAAAAAGTTCAAAACACAAGAGGAACATGGAATATAAACTTGACTCATCCATCACAAGTAATCCAAGTCAATCAAACTATCCAAGTCTCACAATACCAATTGATTATCGAAACTCACATTTATACATGGCATCATTATCTCTTCCAAAAGGTACAATGAATGTGAGTATGCCCAATCCAAAGTTTGGAATACCTTTCCAATTGGTAGATTTAAATCCAAGTTCAAATTTGCAAATCTATCAACCAAACGCTTAATGCATGAGTTTTCCAAACAACATTATCCCATAAAATCCATACATACCAAGTGCAACTTTACCAAACATGACCATTTCAAATCCATACTTGGTAAATTTTGGGATAGATATGATTGCAAATAAAATCAATGTTGTTCAAAATCCAAGAAATATGTTGACAACTCCATATGTTGATTCAAGTCAAGGTAACACCATGCAAAATCAAAGTTACCTAAATCAAGGCAATATGATTCTCAACCAAAAAAATGTTCAAAGTCATCCCATAATGTCAAATCAAAACATCATACCAAATCATCCCATTTTTCCATCAATATCGCAACAAAAAATGGCAACCATCCAAGAAACCCCAACAAACAACACCATTCCCAACCCACCACCACCACCACCACCAAAACACAACACGACCAATTCATTCTCCGTCATGTTGCAAGCCACACAACAAGCTGCCCGCCAAAAGGCACTCCAGGGCCAACAAGCCGCACAAGTTGCGCAAGCGGCTCAAGTAGCCCAACAAGCACAAGCTCAAGCTCAAGCCCAACACTAGGCTCAACATGAGAAAACACAATTTAAGGCATTATTGCAAGCAATCCATCAACAAGCAGCTCAAAAACAAGCCCAACAACAAGCATTGTTGGCACAACAGTAGCATGACCAACAAAAAGCGTTGTTGGCTCAGCAGAAAATGCGGGCCTTACTCCAACAACAAAGCTTGCAACTGATTCCCACCACAATCATTCAAAATGATGATCAAGATCCTTTCACCAATGATAATGTTGAAAATGTCTCTACATCATCTAATGAGTTAGAGGACATATCCCAAGAATTCACTCCAAAGCATGATGAACATCTTTCACCAAGGTCTAGCAATGATCCTCTCCAAAACATATGGCCATCCTTTGACCTCATGACATTTGAAAATATTCCTATGCCTAATGAAGATATCCAAGAAAGAAATCCATTCTTTGAAATTGACCCATGTCAAGAACTTGATCCAAAGCATGTCGAAAGCAATTCTGAAATCACTCAAGATCGAGAATTTGTATCTCCAAGCTACTACAATGATATAATGGACACTCTCCTATCTATACAAGATGTTGCAAAAGATGACCATATCCATATAGCACATACCCCTCCATCTACTTATAAGATGCTTTCTTTGGATGGACACGCAGATGATCATCATTCAAAACAAGAGTCTCCTACTCTTAACATTTTTACACATGATCAAGAGTTAGAGAAATCCAGAGGCATATCAAAAACAAATCATGAATAAGGCTTGTACATAAGTCATGAATCAAAAACATCCTATGAAGTGAGTCATGAGGAAGAATTTTGTGTGGACAGTGAAGCATCAACACTTCTTGAAGAAGCATTGCAATCTGATATCTCACAAGATCAAGCTAAAGATATCAATCAGACATTCATCCCACTTATGGAAGATCTTATCACTTATAAACTTGGATTACTCACCTTTGTAAGGGAAAATAATCTTATCAATAAAAGAGCTATGACCTTTGAAGATCCCCCATAGAGCAAAGAAGGAGGTAAATCATATCTTACGGCAAATAAATTTTTTCAGCAGATGAATTATCAAGGCAGAGGATTAGGCCTACATGAATAGGGTATCCTAGAACCAGTGCAGATTGTTGGCAATCCTAAGCATCAAGGCCTTGGTTATTCGACAATCAAGGGATCTCAACATATCAGTAATACTTCCACAAAACTGGGGGCAACTTCGTCTCGAGCAAGCATCAACGTAGGGAGCACAAAGAACCCTTATGATGAAATCAATGCCAATACTACAACCAGCCACGTCATGAATCTTCATCCACCCATCACCCCATCGACAAATTGGGACCAACGTCAAAAGAAAGACTTGAATCGAAGCATGAAGAATTTTATCAAAGAAAAAGAAGCTAAGAATCATAAAGGACAAATCAAATACATATGGATACCAAAGAATACAAAGAAAGACTATCCCTATCAAACTCCATTAGTCAAAGAAACTATGGGGAAAAATCAAAAAGGGAAAAATATCCATAAAAAATGTCCACAAAGGAAAAAGCATGCTTCTCAAGAAACATACAAAGTGTATCAAGCAGTTGGTCCTAATTCCACGCACACTTCCGTATCCACCCATCATTGCTCATCTTCCCAAGTTTGGTGAATCAAAGGTCCCAAACTGTCGACCAATCCATCTTTTATACCTAAACACACTCCATCCATGCCTCCGTGCATGATATCCAATTCTCATATTGACCATGTATTGGCAGAAACCCTTCAGGATTCAGAAGGCACTCTATCACGATGTGCGCACAAAGACAGAGTTAATTCTGGTATCAGCAAAATAGATCAATGATCTCAAAAGTTGCATACAAGTGCATGTATCTTGGCAAGGAAACTTCTTCAAATAGGATACTAATGGCATGTTATGACAAAAGCATCAACATTAGCACTACCAGGTGGTTCAACATCAGCTTAAAATCTCTCAAGAAAATACAAAAATAAATAAAAATAAAAAATAAAAAAAGTCCAAAAAAAAAGAAAATCAGAAAAAGGATTGAAAACAGTAAAGAAAAAATCATCCTCCAGCGAAAACCACTACGGTGGTGCTTTGGACAAGTACCATGATGAAAACCTGGCAAACAAGCATCATGTGTAGAATCGAGCATCTACGTGTGCCAGTTCAGAAGAAAGCATCTTATCACATTCATAATAAAGCCAACATTCCAGCCATATCATCCATTTTCATCCATCTGCATCCATACTCCAAGTTATCTTGATCTTGATGAAAATACGATGCACACTTGCTTGTGGTAAACATCTTGGCATGGGTCATTTTCATTGATCCCACCCTACCCAATGCTATCTGAACCTTGAACCACTATCCAAAGGCGCATCCGCTTTTTGAACACCATATCTTATCGCATGATGATCCATATCCATTCATCCATTCGTCTATCCAAGAATCCAAGATTCCACCCATGGAATTCCATACATTGCTAGACACTGGGGGCAGATATTTACATCTTGCTTCGAGAATAAATCTTGATATATATCATCTAACTTATGTGGTGATCCAAACATTAGCAAACATAAAATCAAATTGGTTAAAGGCATTTGTGAGCTGCCGAATCCAAATCACTAGCCCATGGCATATTTTGACAGCAAGACAATGTTCCTTATCAAGTTTTATCTTTCATCGAACATTAATCCAAACAATCAATATCAGTTGCATCTAATGTGTACATCAGTATCACATCAAATCATCAAAGCAATTTTGTTCCAAATCAATCAATCTTGATCAATCGAATCCAATCAATTATCACCTTGTTTGACTTAACACACTTAGTCAAACTATCATCTTGTGTACAAGTTTACTCTAGGATAACACAACTTCCTAGGGTTTACAAGTTCATTATCATCACTCTGTTTGGCTTAACACACTTAGCCAAATTATCAAATCCATAATCACCTTGTTTGGATTAACACACCTAGCCAAATTATCCTTTTTGTACAAATTTATTCTAGGATAACACAACTTCCTAGAGTTTACAAGTGCATTATCACTTTCGTTTGACTTAACACACTTAGTCAAACTATCCATCCATCAATCCGATCGATCAACCTTAAGCTTGGTTTTCAACAAAATCTCAAAATAGAGAACTAATATCATCACATATCCGTATCTGAATTGTCAAAATCAATAATCCAAAAACATCCAAATCATTTGAAAAATCCAAAAACATCCAAATCATGCGAAAATCTAAAAACATTCAAAATCTCATCAAAAAAATCATCAAAAATATATCAAAATATCGGAAAATCTTCAAAAAAAATTCGTCATTGAGTCTTGTCAGTATTTTACCTTGTTGAACTGCGTCGTCTCTAAGCTTGAATGTAGGCAAGGTTGATCTTTGATCATCCCTCGAGATAGTTAGAGTCAGTCTTTAGGCGTCCATCGCATTGGCAATCCGTTTGCCCATCCATCTTTTCATTAATTCAAATGTGTCATCAGTCGAACTACGTGGTCTTTGCATGTATAACATAGGCAAGGCTTATCTATGAATCAGCTCTCAAGACCCCTAGGATAGGTCTTTAGGTTAGTTTCCTCGTCACAAATCTTGAAAATTCAAAAACATTTGTAAAACATCTCAAAATTCCAAAAATAGCCTCAAAATATCTGAAAATCCAAAATGGTCCATCCATTTCATTTTCGCTTTCACCCATGATCGTCTCACTCATAATAAAGTCAATCGTCGCTGTCACCCTTTGGTGAGTCAGTCAGAAGCAAGTTTAGTAGGTTCCAAAGTGAACGCTCTAATCGTCAATGTCCTGGAAATCTAAGTCAGTAAGCAAGCAAGTTGGTCAACTCAGAGTATCAATAGCTTATCACCCAATCAGTCCCATCGAAACCCTGATCACTACATGTCCTAGGATGAAGCTTTCCTGTGATGGACATAAGCATCAGGCACCCCACAGTAGTTTAGCCTTGGCTAGCGATATGAAGAACATTAGCTTGTTTGTTTACTTTATCTTGGTTTTTTTAGACTTATCTTATTTTGTGCTCATTTCAAGGACCTCTCGATGATGCCTAAACAAAATAGGTTTAGAGAGAAAGGAATGGGGCAATGATCATTATCTTTTTATCTGTTGTGCTTGCTGGATACTCTTGTAAAATAACTTGGTGAATACTTGCTTTGTTGGGTCCGTCCTAGCAAGGTTTCCGTATGTCAAGTGTGAATAAGAGCACTCCTATCCGATTGTCAAGTTAGAGTCCATCACACTAGGTACAATGCCATCCTGGTCCTTTATACCTTGATGCATCATACCTATGTGTGTTATCAAACATAAAGCAATTGGCCCTTTGAAAATCCCAACTCCTAGCAATGCAAATCATCATCATTGGTAATAATGTGAACTTGTGTGGATCCTCCTTCCATCCATATTTTTCTTCTTATTCTTCTATCTTTACTAACATTTCTATCTAAAATCGGTGTGTTGTATCAAAATATACATGAGGCTACCCATAGCCGATGACTGTCTATACATCATTAGAATTTTCTACATCAAATAATTATCTTTCGTCCTTTGATCAATAGAACCACTCCTCTCGCATTTTATTGCGATGTCGATCGGAAAATTGAACATTCCCGTTCGATCTCTTGAGGGGGCAGTATACTAGTGTAATCCTTTTGCTGGGGCAACAGTGGGGCATTTGAAAAATCAGGAAAATTTTGATTTTTTGGTCATAACAGTTTATTCTTTGAATCAATGCAACAAGTATGTTGCTTCAAAGAGGGGCAAAATGTAGACATGGAAAATGTACATTCTCGATCCAACACACTTGATACTGATTAATAATGACATTTCCTCCAGAATCACACTCTCAGCATTTCATCGTAATTCTATCCCTTAATCTAATGAATCATTATTTATCTGATTAAGTCTATCACCTCCTCTGATTAAATTAATCAATTTAATTTAATTAAACTTACATTTTTGTTTAATTAAATAAATCATTTTATTTGATTAAATTCTCTAATGTCCTCTTATTAAATTAAATAAATTAAACATTATTTAATTTAATCTAACATATTCCTCCTTAGTTAAATAAATCAAAATCATTTATTTAATTAAACCCTTCCTCTCAATTTGATTTAAATCAATTTAAGTCTAAATTGTCACATCTCCTAATTCCTCATTAAATTGATCAAAATCTTGATTAAATTAATCTCAATCACTAAAATTCTCTAGAGAATGCAACTTGCACAATAAATCTATTACTTTGATTTATTAATTCATCTATTTTCCCTCACAAAGCATCAAAAGGGATATTCCCTCATTTGAATTCAAAAAGGCCAAGTGGACTTGGTCCTTCCAACAAGGCATTCAATGCCTCTTATATGTCCTTGTGCATTGAGCCAAGTGACATTAACTTCATTTCTCTTTCCCTCTTACATGTCACATTCAAAATTCAAATTTGAATCTTATGTCATTTATCATACACATTGACCAAAATGTGCTCATTCCTCCTCCAATCACATGTGGACAAGTGGCCACTTCTCATTGGTTGGTCTTTTATCCCACATTCATCCAAATCCCCCATTCTTCCAATTTGTGAATCTATAAATGAGAGACTCTTCCTCTCATTCAACCATCCACAATTTGAGTAAACTTACTATACTCAACTTCTTTCTCAAGCATATATAGTTTCATCCATTTCTTCACATTCTTAGCTAGGTTTTGCAGATTTTTATCATGAAGCTTGATTGAATCTTCATCAAGGTGGATCACTCATCAAATCATCAACATTTGCAACTAAGGAGTTGGGAAAGGGCTAATTGCAACACATCATTGGCACCAAATCCACCATGGGATCAAGAGTTTGCTTTGTTTAAATTAGGATTTCATTTATCTTTCATGTTGTTCTTCATATTTTCCTATTTTGAGCATTGTAAATGGATTTCATGGGGAATCCTTGTCTTAACTTGCATATTTAATCTAATTATGTGTTTGTTTCTCATGTTTATGCAGGTATAAAGAATTAGGGTTCACAAGTGTATATGGTATAGGCACTAGGGTTAAGGATATTGGGTGTAGGGCCTAGGGTGTATGGTTTAGAGTGTAAGGTATAGGGTTAAGGGTTGAGAGTGTAGGGTTTTTGTTTTAAGTACTATTTTGAGGGATAATTTTTAGGGTTTAGGGTATAAGGTTGAGTGTATAACATATTGGAATGAGGGTTGATGGTGTAGGGTTTAGGTTTTATGGTATAGGTTTAAGGGCTGATGGATAGTGTTCAAGGTTGAGGATATAGGGTTAAGGTTATTGGGTATAATGATTATGGTTTATTATATTGGGTATAGGGCTGAGGGTATTGCATTTAGGATTGAGGGTTTATGATTTAGAGTACAACAAGGTTGAATATAGGGTTTAGGGTTTAATTTAAGGGTTGAGGGATAATTTTCAAGGTTTAGGTTACAGGGTTGAGGGTATAAGGTATAGTGGTGAGGGTTAAGGGTGTATGGTTTAGGGTTTAAGGTATAGGGTTGAGGAAGGAAGAGAGATGCGGAGATAGAGAAAATTATAGAGGAAAGTAGGGAGGGAGGGATAGATAGGCGAGATAGAGAGAGAGGGGAGGGAGGGAGGAAGATAGAGATTGGTTCTTGATAGACACTAGAGAGAGAAGGAGAGAGTGAGAGAAATATAGGAGAGAGAGGAGGAAGGTGGGGAGATTTAGAGAGAGGGGACAAGGGAGGGAGAGGTAGAGATGGAGAGGGGGGTAGAGAGAAATATATAGGGAGAGAATGGTGAGATAGAAAGTAGAGAGGAATGGGGTTAAGTGTATAGGGTTTAGGGTATAATGTTGAGAGTATAAGTTATAGGGTTAAGGATTGAGAGTGTATGGTTTAGGTTTTAAGTATAGGGTTGAGGGTATAGAGTTGAGGGATAGTGTTCATGGTTAAGAGTATAAGGTTGAGGGTTGAGGGACAGTGTTCAATTTTGAGGGTATAAGGTTAAGTGTATAGGGTATAAGGATGAGGTTTTAGAATATTAGGTATATGGTTGAAGATATTAGGTTTAGGATTAAGGGTTTAAGGTTTAGGGTTTAAGTATAGGGTTGTGGGTTAATTTTTAGGGTTTAGGTTATAAGGTTGAGGGCATAGGGATGAGTAATGAGGGTTGAGGGTGTAGGCTTTAGGGTTTCAAGTATAGGGCTAAGGTTTAAGGGATAGTGTTCAAGGTTGAGGGTATAGGGTTAAATTTATAGGGTATAGATATTAGGGTTTAGGATATTGGGTATAGGGTTGAGGGTATTGGGTTTAGAGTTAAGGGTTGAGGAATATTTTTTATAGTTAAGGGTATAAGATTGAGGTATAGGGTATATGGATGAGGTTTGAGGGTTAAGGGTTTAGGGTTTAAGGTATAGGGTTGAGGGTTGAGGGATAGTGTTTAAGGTTTCAATGGTATAAGGTTAAGTGAATAGGGTATAGGGATTGGGGTTTAAGATATTATTTATAGGGTTGAAGGCATTGGGTTTAGGTTTGAGGGTTGAGGGTTTAGGGTTGAGGGCACAAGGTTTAATGTAGGGTTTAGGGTTAAAGTATAGGGTTCAAGCTTGTATGTTTACAATTCAGGGATAATTTTTCAAGTTTGATGGTCAAGGTTAAGTGTATAGGGTATAGGGATTAGGGTTAAGGATATTGGGTACAAATTATAGGGTAGAGGGTTGGGGGTATAAGGTATAGGGTTAAGAGTTTACAGTGTATATTTTATGGTTAAGTATAGGGTTGAGGGATAATTCTTAAGTTTTATATTATAAGATTGAGGATACAAGGTATAGGGAAGAGGTTTGAGGGTTTAGGGTTGAGATTTGAGGGATAGTGTTTAAGATTGAGGGTACAATATTAAGTGTATAGGGTTGAGGGTATTGGGTTTAGGATTGAGGGTTTAGGTTACAAGATTGAATGTAGGGTTTAGGGTTTAAGTTTATGGTTGAGGGATAATGTTTAGGGTTTATATTATAAGTTTGAGGGTATAGGTTATATGGATGAGGGTTAAGGGTGTAGGATTTATGGTATAGGTATTATGATTTATTATATTTGGTATATAGTTTTGGATATTGAGAGAGAGGGTGAAAAGGAGAGAGAGAAAGGGGGTGGGGAGGGAGAGAGATAAGTAGAGATGGAAGGAGAGAGAGGTAATAGAGAGATAATTACATAGAAAAGGACAAAGGTGGAGAGATTGAGAGAGAGGAGGGAGTGAGAGAGAGGTAGAGGTTGATAAGTTATATAGAGAGCAGTAGAGGGAAGGTGGTGAGAGGAAGGAAGAGAGATAAATGGGGAGAAAAATAATATTAGAGAGGGAAGAGGGAGGGAGGGTGGTGTAGAGAAGAGAGGAGTTTGATAACTAATCACAATTCTATAACCTTCAAAACCCTAACTGGGCCCTATTTCTCAATTACTTCTAATTCCTCCTGTAGCCTTCCAAATGGTGTTTTATTACCAAAAATTTCAAAATAAATTGAAAACCCATAATAAATTCATCATTTTAGATACTCATTATCCTCTACTTTGACATATCCAATTTGTAGGTAGGGTTGTTTCAAAACATACCTTCTTAAAAATTACTGCTAAGCTACCCTTGAGCCCCAAATAGGTCACTTTTACAAATAAAATTTGTGAATCCCTTCACCCAAACCACAAAAATAAATTCCAATGTTAAGAAAAGGTCACAAATGAACTTATTCAACAACTTTTGACAAAAGGAATCCCTACAAACCGACAAAATCATAAAATCCTTACGTAGGCCAATTTATGCTTATTCAAGGAGGGTTTATTGGATATTCATACTCCAGAGCTCAATTTACTTCACCAATATCTTAGAAACATCAAGTAGGGTCTGAAAAATATTTCTAAACCACTTCCTACTCTTCCCCAAAACCTATGCAAAAAACCCTAACCTCTAAACATCACTTTTGCTTAAAAGCAATGAAGAAAAACACCTAGGGCATCCATCAAATTTTTCCAAAACCTAATCCCTACTCCTGAAAACAAAATAATCATGAAAATAATCCTCACTAACACCATTCCACTTATTTACAGAGGTTTCCAATGGTGGAATGGTCATTTTTTCCATTTTTTCACTCTCAAATCCTCAATAACCGGGTTTCAAGAGAGTTTCTAGAAAAAACACTCTAACTCTCACAAATATTAATGAAATGAGATGACACAAGATTAAAACACAAGATAATTAATCCTATAATTTATTACAATCACTCTAAGATATTTTTGTAACCTGTACAGATAATACAAACCTCTGTAACAACAAATTTATTTCAAAACACGGGTATAAAGGAATCTTTCTCATTCAAATTTCAATTTTACATTAGCATCCACCTATACCAACATTCAAAAGGGATTTTAAAGCCTTTTGCAACCCAAAAAGATGAGAACAACTGACTCTTTACATAATTTCTCAAGAAGTGACCCTTCATCTTCCAATTCTTGCACCTTTTTGCATTTTTGCACATGACAATATTATCAAGATTTTACAATGTTTGCAAGATTGACCCTATATGACTCTAATAACCTCAAAAAAATTATAAATGGTATATTATGACCTTATTACATGAAATTTGACTCAACACACCAAAAATACATGACCTAAGACCTTATTTATAGGAACTGGCATGGTGCCCCTATACCATACACCTAGACTTAAAAGAACTCAAGTCCCTTGAGGATTGTATTGCAGTGAATCATGCTTTACCACACCATATATTTGGCCTCCCAATGTCCTTCCATATATTATCCCATTTCTATTTATAAGATATTGGATATTTGTATCATTTCTTGCACTAATGAACTTATTACCACCTAGACATTGCTCCATCTTCACAAGCTGACTTGATGAAAATTCTCTAATCTTCTGTTCATTTGGAAATTATGTTAAACCCATTTAAACACCTAAAAACATACCTCTACCAAATTTTTCTTGAAATTTCCTCTCCTTTACTCTTGATGCATACTTAAACTCACCCATTTGTCCTTGCTTTCACCTTTACTCACTACACCTTTTCCCTTCATCTCTTCTCTCAAATTATTTGCCCCTAGAACCTCTATCTCATTAGGTTTATAAACCTCACATATACCATCATTTGACTTACCATCAACCTTTTGTGCAAAAAATGAGTGGATCGCTTCACTTACCTTTCTAGCAACATATTTATCAAACTTATCTTGAATCTTCAAAATCATTTCATCCTTGACCTCCTCTTTATCTATTTTTGACACCAATTCATCCTCTTTTCTTCCCAACATTGAATCACTCTTCAAATCTATTGTCTTAGAATCTTCAAGTCTTGAAGTTGTGACTTCCATATTCTTTTCTTCCTCTATATTTATAAACATTTTCTTTCCTAACATTATCACCTTTGTTGCCTTACCCTATTCTTTATCATCTTCTAGTAATGGAGTCAAACTAAAAGTGTTCACATCCTTTTCAATATGATAAGTATTGTTTCTTCCATAATAAATTGCATGTCTATCAAACATCCACGGTCTTCCAAGTAAAAAATGGCAACAATCCATAGGAAACACATCACAAAGAATTTTATCCTTATATCCACTAATAATAAACTCAACCCAAGCTTGCTCATTCACCAAAACAGATTGACTTTAATTCAACCAAGACACTTTATAAGATGTTTCATGAGGTATCTTTTCCAATTTTAGTTTATCAACCATTTCTATGGATACCATGTTATCAATACTCCCTAAATATACCTTTCCTTTGCACTTGCAAGTAGTCTTGAGAAGTGTTCTCCTTTGTGTTGATTCTTTCTCTTTGGATGCTTTGAGGAGTGTTCTTATCACCATCAAGGATTCCCCAGCTTCTAGAGCAACAAGCTAATTAGGAGAATTTACACTTTCATAATCATCCTCTTGCACCAATTGAACTCTTTTATCACCACCACTTGAAGTAGAATCTTGTTTCTCTAGAAACTTCCATGCTAGATGGCCAAACTGATTGTAGTGGTAAAATCTTCTTGAAAATGAGCTTGAACCTTTGCCTTGTCCACCAAATCTTCCTTTAAAGCTTTGAATCCACCTCTTTGATCAACAACTTGGTATTTTCTTTTACTTGCACCTTCTTGGTCTTTATAGGACTACCTTCAACCTCTTCCTCTAATAGTGTTTCCTTTGCCTCTTCCTTGTCTTTCTTGCCTTCCTTTAAGCTTCTCTTCTACCCTAGCATCCAACTAAAAAAATTCTTCAACTATCCTAAGCATGGATAAACTCAACTCATCCTGAATTTGAAATCTCAACCCACACATATACCTTGTTATCTTTTCATTTTGATCTTCCAAATGACTAGCCCTAATACTTAGCTTGTGAAATTATTTAGTGTATTCCATGACATCCTTATCCTTCTGCTTTAAAATTTGCAACTTCTTGAAATATTGTATTGCATGATCACCTGACAAGAATTGGCTCTTAATCTTTGACATCATCCTATCCCATGAACTTATTTTTAATTTTCCATTTTTTACTCTTTCCTCTTGAACATAATTCCACCATGTCAAAGTAGGATCTTTCAAATTAGTCTTAGAAAACTTTAACTTATGATCATCTACAACCTCCTTGTACTCAAAGTAGTTATCTAGTGCATCAACCCAATCTAATACTTCTTCTACATCCAAATTTCCACTATAAATTAGCACATCTATTTTCTCACCAAAAGCATCTCCTCTAATATCCTTCAAAATCTTCACCATCCTTCTCTTATTAGGTTCTAATTCCTCTTCATCATCTTGGACTCTTCCTCAAGGGTTTTCACTTTCACCCTCTTCCTCTTGGTCACTTTCCACTTCATTGGCCTTTCCTCTCCTTTTATTTTTCTCTAATGTTACAAACCTAGCTAAAAGTGCTTCGCGTGACTCCTTTAACAACTTGATCTCTCTAGCAATAATTGCACTACCTTTAGGAGGCATCTTGTCCTTTCAAATTCCAACTTATCCTTCAAAAGATCAAAACCTATGCTCTCATACTAATTGATGAGGATCAGTGAGGATTTTTCTAAACAATCACAATATTTCAAACGATTCTTCAACCTTCAAAACCTTAACTTGGCCCTATTTCTCAATTCCTTCTAATTCCTCTTATAACCTTCCAAATGGTGTTTTCTAACCACGAATTTCAAAATCAATTAAAAACGCACAATCCACTCATCATTTTAGATACCCTTTATCCTCTACTTTGACATATCCAATTTTTAGGTTGGGTTTTTTTATAGCATACCCTCTTAAAAATTGTTCCTACGCTGCCCTTGAGCCCTAAATAGGTCACTTTTACAAAGAAACTTTGGGAATACCTTCAACCAATCCACAAAAAATAATTAAAATGTTCAACATAGGTCACAAATGGACCTATTCAACAACTTTTGACAAAAGGAACGTCTACAAACTCACCAGATCATAAAAACCTTACTTAGGCCAATTTATGCTTGTTCAAGGAGGGTTTATTAGATCTTCATACTCCAGGCCCTAATTTACTTCAACAACACCTCATAAAAATCAAGTAGGGTCTTCACAAGCTTTCTAAACTACTTACCACTCTTCCCCAACATCTTTTCAACAAACCCTAACCTCTAAGCATCACTTTTTCTTGAAACCTATGAAGAAAAACACCTAGGGCAACCATCAAATTTTCCCAAGACCTCATCCTTGCTCCTAAAAACACAAAAATCATGAAAATAAGCCTAAATACCACCATTCCACTGAATTCCTAAGGTTTCCATTATTGGAATGGTCATTTATTCCATTTTTGCACTCACACTCTTAATAACAGGGTTTCAAGAGAATCTGCAAAAAAAACACATTAACTCTCATAAATCTTAATGAAATTAGATGTGAAAAGATTAAAATACAAGATAATTCATCCTAAAATTGATTCCAATCACTCTTAGATCTTTTTTTAGCCCATACGGATCATAAAGACCTCTACAACAGTAAGTTTCTTTCAAAATGTGGGAATAAATTAGTCTTTCTCATTCAAATTTAAAATTTACATTAACAACCACCTATCCCAACATTCACAAGGTATTTTAAAGCCTTTTACAACCCCAAAAACCAAACACAACTAAATCTTCACATAATTTCTCAAGAAGTGACCCTTCTATTGGAGTGAAAAATACACTAAGAGGGGGGGGGGGGAGGGGGGGCTGAATCAGTGTTTATAATTTCTCAAACATTTTAAAATAAAACTAAAAGAGTCATACATATGTTTTCATTTTTCAGGTATAGTGTCATTCATTGTAATCGAATGCAATCATATAAATTGAAAATGAGTAATGTAACATTGCGTTTTAAAGCAGTAAAGTGTTGAAGCAAAAGAGACATAAAGACACAAGATATGCTGAGTGGAAAACCCTCCTGGGGTAGAAAAATCACTCCTGAACCTGCTGCCTTTTTCAGGCTTTCATTTCAAGAATCTATTTTGACAAAGTCTCAAAGGCTGATTTCTGAGCACCAACTCAAGGAGCACCAACCCCTCTGTCTAGAGACACCAATCTCAAGGAGAACCAACCCCTTTTCTAATTTTTAATAGAACATACAATAGTATAGAGGATCTCTCTGTTTCACTTGATTTATGTCAAGTGCCTCTTGACGGACAATATGTAAAACATTCAAAAGTCAAAAGTGACTTTTAAGTGTTCCACCCATTGTCAAGCCTTAAGACAGCTTGAGGAAAATCTTAACACAATTACAATACAGTTTCATCAAACTATTTTCAATCATACATCCTTTCTTTCTTTTTCACTGTTTGATTTTTAATGTTTTTCCATACAGAAAACTACACATTTGAATACACGGTATGTTTTCCATATTTAAGAATCTCAAGAACAAAATAGACTTCCAGAACTCTCAATAATAATACCCCTATTTCTCATTTTTGATATTCTGTCATGATTGAACCCTAAGCTCATTGGTTTTGCCTTTTTCACAAAAAATCATTACAAATTGGAAGTATTACAGCTTTTTCTCAAATTTCTCTTTTCAGAAAATAGGTTATGCAAGTGTATTTTTCAGGTTACATAATGACTGATAGGTCAAATATGAAGTTGCAGTGTTCACCAAAAAAGAGATGCTTTCTTTCAATTTAGGATAGAACAGTAATGACCAAGAATAGAAGAGAGACCGAGCCTTGTCTTCACTAGAAGCCTGGACATGCAGTGCTTAAACAAATGCAATGAGAGCACATCATTTGTAAAAGAAATAATAATCATTTTTCTTGACTGAACCAGCAATGCATCATAGCTAGTTTTAGAAAAAAGAAAACAACCTTCAAATTTGACCCACATGAAGTGACGAAGAAGACATATACCCAACGAGATCTGACAAGTAAGTTGCAATGAAAGAGAGATAATTGAAACCCCAACCAGCATGAAACTGAAAAGAAATAACCAAGCATTTTAACTATTACCGACAAATTCCAATGAAGCTGAGAGAATATTTTGAGAGCTATGTCCAAAATAGTGACTGAAAAACTTAACAAACTGAAAACATTTTGAAGTTTGACTGAAATGCCTTCAGAGGAAGCGTTATCCAATAACTCGGATAACCATATGCAAAGATTTGATTGTATTAGCATTACCCATAACCAGACAACCCAGATCCATAATATAATTGACATGATAACCCTCAAAATAGATTGTTGTTCCAGAATTTTTATGAGAAGAACAAAAACGTTTTTCAGATTTTCACTTTGCATTGGAGAAAAATAATAAACTAGCTAACATCTTGCATGTCCAGAGGCGAATCTGCAAACTAATCAAATGAAGAGTACCTATCAAACTAATGTTGTTGTTAATGAATGATTACCAGACCTATAGAAGAGCAAAACAACCATGTTGCCTTTCAAAAACTTGCTAACACTCAGTGGATGGAAGCAGTGACACAGGGCGATCATTGTTTGGCTCCTGATAGCTCCTAATCGCTGTCCAAACAACAAACACCTAAGATAAAACCAGTAATGCCCAAGGTGGTGGCCAAACTGTGGGCATCACAAAAACGTGAAGCAGCAAAACATTTTTGCCCTAAACTTCCAATGCAAGAAAGTGTGAATACCTTTGCAAAAAGAGATGGGTGTTTGGAATCCGAAAAGGACAAATATTAATCAAAAAAATTATGCCATGTCAGGTCCGTGGGCAAAAATAGGGTAATTATGCTGTCCAAAAAACTTAAAGAAAAAACCTTTACAAATTTGCCAAGTCAACTGTTTTGAAAAGACCGCATTATTCACACAAGTAAATTTCAAAGACTTGATATTTCCCTTTACCAAAGGTCGAAAAACCACTTTGATATGCTTAGTGCAATATTATGCCAATTCCTGAAGAAGTCTAGAGACTATAAAGAATAGAGAAGACTGAATTTTCATGGAAAATCCATAGTGTCTAGGAAATAGAAGCAAGATACTGTGCAATATTTTTGAATGCCTTTTTCTCATACCAAATACCAAAAACTGAATTCATTGAGGCCAAACTTGTCCTCTTGAAATGCCAATTGTGATATGATGTATCTATGCCAAGATAGTGCCCAGTGACATATTAAAACTGATTTTGCATGTTAAATTCACACTATAACAACCTATAAAATTTCATCACTGAACCAATAAAAGATTAAATCAAAAGTGTATCACCTGATCAAATGGAGACAAATGACATGTAACTAGAATGCCTCAATAATCATTTGTAATCTGCACATGAAGTTAAATGATTAGATCCTCCAAGATAATAAAACCAATGATATGAGTGTGCCAATCAAAATGTGTATCAACTGCAAGATAATCATAAGATGACATCAAGGACAAAAACATAACAAGAGGGATTCAACACCTTCATCTTCCAATTCTCGTACTTTTTTGCATTTTTGCACATGACAACATTGTTAAGATTTTACAATATTTGCAAGATTGACCCCATATCACTCTAATCACCCCAAAAACATTAAAAATGGTATATTATGACCTTATTACATGAATTTGACTCAATACACCAAAAAAAAATGACATAAGACCTTATTTACAATAACTGACATAGTGCCCTTGCACTAGAGGGAGATAAAGAGAGAGAGAGAAAGAGGCAAGACCCCATTTCTTTGAGGCATTGATGCATTAACAAGGTAGTTTTCATTGTATGAAAAAATGACTTAAAGAAATGGGGTCTCACGGTGATGTACATCACTATGAGACCCAATTTATTTGAGGCATATTTTCATACTATGTAACACATTGACAAGGTAGTGCTCATTGTATGAAAAAATTCCTCAAAGAAATAGGATCTCAAGAAGATGTACATCACCATGAGATCCCATTTCTTTGAGGAATATTTTAATATAATGAGCACTACCTTATGAATGCATTTGCATTGATGTATTGACAAGGTAGTGCTTATTTTATGAAAAAATGCCTCAAATAAATGGGGTCTCACAGTGATGTTTTCTCATACAACGAGCACTACCTTGTCAATGCTACTACATTGAAGAATTGACAAGGTAGTTCTTGTTGTATGGAAATGCCTCAAAGAAATGGGGTCTCATAGTGATGTACATCACTATGAGACCTCATTTATTTGAGGCCTTCTCATTGTATGAAAAAATACCTCAAATAAATGGGGTCTCACAGTGATGTTTATCACCATGAGACCCCATTTCTTCGAGGCATTTATTCATACAATGAGCACTACCTTATCAATGCATCAATGCAGACACATTGACAAGGTAGTTCTCATTGTATGAAAAAATTCCTCAAAGAAATGGGATCTCACAGTGATGTACATCATTGTGAGAAACCATTTCTTTGAGGTATTTTTTGATACAAAGAGCACTACCTTGTCAATGTGTCAATACAATAGCATTGAAAAGGTAGATATCATTGTATGAAAAAATTCCTTAAAGAAATGGGATATCACCATGAGACCCCATTTATTTGAGGCATTTTTCATAAAATGAGCATTGCATTGTCAATGCTTCAATGTGATAGCATTGACAAGGTAGTGCTCTTCATATGAAAATTTCCTCAAAGAAATGGGGTCTCATGGTGATTTACATCACCGTGAGACCCCATTTCTTTGAGGAATTTTCCGTACAATGAGCACTACCTTTTCAATGCTACCATATTACAATCATAGTGAGACCCCATTTCTTTTAGGAATTTTTTTATATAATGAGCACTATATTGTCAATATGTCAATGCAGTAGCATTAACAAGGTACTACTCAGTGTATGAAAAATTTCCTCAAAGAAATGAGGTCTCAAGGTGATGTACATCACCATGATACCCCAACCCCATTTCTTTGAGGCAATTTTTTACATCACAGCGAGAGCCCATTTCTTTGAGGTAATTTTGTACATCACTGTGAGACTCCATTTCTATGAGGCATTTTTTTATACAATGAGCACTACCTTGTCAATGCTACCACACTAGATCAGCATGAGATCCCATTTATTTGACCTGCATTTTTTTATACAATTTGATCTCGTTTATGAAAAAATGCCTCAAAGAAACGGGGTCTCATGGCGATGTTTTTTCATACAATGGGCACTATATTTTCAATGCTACCACATTGATGCATTGACAAAATGTGATACCTTTTCAATGTGTCAATGTAGTAGAATTGACAAGGTAGGTACATCATCATGAGACCCCATTTCTTTGAGGAATTTTTCATCCAATGAGCACTACCTTTTCAATGCATTAGTGTGGTAGCATTGACAAGGTAGTGCTCATTGTATGAAAAAATGCCTCAAAGAAATGGGGTCTCGCGATGATGTTTTTTCATACAACAATCACTACCTTGTCAATGCTACCAAATTGACACATTGAATGAAAAAATGCCTCAAAGAAATGAGGTCTCATGGACCCCATTTCTTTGAGTCGTTGATCTCATTTCTTTGAGGATTTTTATAATACAATGAGTACGACCTTGTCAATGTGTCGATATGGTAGCATTCACAAGGTAGTGCTCATTGTATAAAAAATTCCTCAAAGAAATTGTGTCTCACCATTATTTTTTTTCATAAAATGAGCACTACCTTGTCAATATAATCATGTGGCCCCATTTCTTTGAGGAAATTTTCCATACAACATGAGCGCTGCCTTGTCAATGCACCAATGTAGATGCATTAACAAGGTAGTGCTCATTGTATGAAAATATCTCTCAAAGAAATGGTGTCTCATGGTGATGTTCATTGACAAGATAGTGCTCATTGTATAAAAAAATTACTCAAAGAAATGGGGTCTCACGGTGATGTACACATCACTGTGAGACCCCATTTCTTCGAGGAATTTTTTCTACAATGAGCACTACCTTATCAATGCTACCATATTACATCACCATGAGACACCATTTATTTGAGGAATTTTTTCATACAATGTGATCTCTTTTTATCAAAAAATGCCTCAAATAAATGAGGTCTCATAGTGATGTTTTTTCATACAATGAGCACTACCTTGTCAATGCTACCACATTGACACATTGACAAGGTAGTGCTCATTTTATGAAAATATGCCTCAAAGAAATGAGGTCTAATGGTGATTACAATCACCATGAGACCCCATTTCTTTGAGGCATTGTTTCATACAATGAGAAATACCTTTTCAATGCTACTCCATTGATGCATTAATAAGGTAGTGTTCGTTGTATGAAAAAATGCCTTAAAGAAATGGGGTCTCATGGTGATACATCACTGCGAAACCCCATTTCTTTGAGGCATTTTTTCATATGATTAGGTTTTATGATTTATGCTTATGGTTGCGAGATAATGTTCAAGGCATAGGTTATAAGGTTGAGGGTATAGGGATGAGGGTTGAGGGTTTAGGGTATAGGGATTAGGATTTATGATACTTGATATCTAGGGTTTTGGAGATTGAGAGAGAGGGTGAGAGGAAGAGAGAGAGAGAATTGGAGAGCGAAGAAGGAAGGTGGAGAGATTGAGAGAGAGGAGGGAGAGAGGTAGATAGGGATATCTTAGATAAAGATAATTAGAGATGGAAATGGGAGATAGATAATACTAGAGAGGAAGGGAGGGAGGGAGAGAGAATGGTACTTGATAGAGAGTAGAGAGGGAAGGAAAGAGTGAGTGAGAAATATAGGAGAGATAGAGAGGAGGAAGGTGGGGAGATTGAGAGAGAGGGAGAGATTGAAGAGGGAAGGAGGGAGGGAGAGGTAGAGATGGAGAGAGGGATATAGAGATAAGTATATAGGGAAGCATAGATAGTGAGGGAGAAGTAGAAAAAGAGAGAATGGTGAGATAGAGATTAGAGATGAAAGAAGAGAGTGAGAGAAATATGGAGAGAGAGGAGGATGGTTGGGAGATTGAGAGAGAGGGAGAGACTGGGAGAGAGAGGAAAGGAGGGAGGGAGATGTAGAGATTGAGAGAAATAGATAGAGATAAGTATATATAGGGAAGGAGAGATATAGAAGGGGGAGGAGGGAGGGAGAAGTAGAGAGATAGAGAGAGAGAGAGGAGAGATAGGAAGGGAGAGAGAGGTGATATAGAGAGATGATGGAGGGAAGTGAGATAGAGAGAATGCTAAATGGAGAGAGGGGGGAGGAGCAAGGTGGAGATATTGAGAGAGAGGAGGGAGGAAGAGATAATGAGGCAGAGAGGGTTAGGTTAGATAGAGAGAAGTAGAGAGGGAAGGTGGGTAGGAGAAAGGAAGAGAGAGGTGAGATAGAGAGAGAGGTGATATATATAATTAAAGAGGTAAGGAGGGAGGGATTGCCAGATATTAGTGAGATAGAGAGAAGTATATAGAGAAGTAGAGAGAGAGGAGGAAGGTGGGGAGATTGAGAGAGAGGGAAGGAGGGAGGGAGAGCGAGAGATAGATAAGTATATAGGGAATAAGAGATAAAGAAGTAGAGAGAGGGAGAGAGAGGGAGAGAGAGATAATGATGATATATAGAGTAGAGAGGGAAGGAGAGAGTTTTAGATAAATATGGGGAGGGAGAGTGTGTGTGATAGAGAGAAACACAAAGAGAAGGAGGAAGGTTGGGAGATTGAGAGAGAGGGAGGGAGGGAGAGAGGGAGAGAGGGAATGTAGGAGGGAAAGGTAGAGATGGAGAGAAGTATATAGGGAAGGAGAGATAGAGAGGGGGATGAGGGAGGGAGAAGTAGAGAGATAGGGAGAGGTAAGGAGGAAGAGAGAGGAAAGATAGAGAGAGAGGGATGGAGAGATATAGAGAGAAGTAGAAAGAGTAGGAGGGAGGGACAAAGGGAGAGAGAATGAGAGAGAGAGGGAAAGGAGGAAGGAGGAGAGATTGATATAGAGAGGAGGGAGGGTGAGATATAGGAAGAGAAGGATAGGTTATATAGAGAGTAGAGAGGGAAGGTGGGTGGGATGATGGAAGAGAGAGATGTAGGGAAGGAGGAAGGTGGAGAGATTTTGGGAGAGAGAGGTAGAGGGATAGGTTAGATAGAGTGAATTAGAGATTGTATTTGGGTGGGTGGAAGGAAGAGAGAGGGGGGAGATATAAAGAAGAGGAGATAGAGAAAATTAGAGAGGTAAGGAGGGAAGGAAAAATGGAGGGAGGAATGGAGGGAGATAAAGAGAGAGAGGTGAGATAGATAGAAGTATAGAGGCAAGGAGAGAGTGTGAGAGAGAGGTCTAGAGAATAATGGATATATAATGAATGAGATAGCACAAGTGAAAGATGATAAAACTTTTTGATTACTAAAATTTGACCTCCTGATTATTGATATTTGAAATGCTCATTACTAAAATTTGGTTGTGTGAAAAATTGCAAGATCTTCCAAAAACTAGAATTTGAATTATAACTCCTAGAGATCTAAATTCACTCTCAAAAATCTTGAAACTATATACATGAAATTGTATATAGTTTCCCTAAAAGATAACAAGGAGAAAGAGACAAGAAAAAGAGAAGAAACAAATTTCAATGTAGACCAAAATGTGATCACGTTATAACACGCTAGTGTTTTGGAAAAGTATTTTTAATTTCAACAAATGCACATGTTTCTAATTCAAAATACATGTGTTTTTTGAAATTTAAAACATAACACAAGAATATTATAATGTGTGCGCATTATAGCTTGGTAATGACCACGCCTAGGCTTGGTCACTACCAACCCATAACACAAGCATGTTTTACTATAATGGGCTCATATTTGTGCTATTTCGAGATGAAAAAGTAAATTGACCACTTTTTGGCCCCTCATCTTTTTGCACTTACCTAATGTTTGGGTAAGAATTGCACTAAGTTGTATTCATGACAAGTTTGTATGGAAAAATATGTCTGGCATGATTACCAAGGAGGTAATTAGGGATGTGATGGGTTTGTGCTTAATCAGACCATTCTGATACGTGTTTGTAAATAAAGATCTTGTAATGGAGAGAATGAGTGCTACATATGATAAGAGAGTAGTTAAAATAAAGGACATAAGAAACTCAACTCTTAAATATGCATCAATGATGATCTATCACAAGCTATACTTCTCTAACAAAGAGAATTTGGTATATGTTATTGCCATCAACACAACATATGAGATGGTTGAGAAAGGGGCATATTATGATCTATGTGAACTATTGAGAAAACTAATGGAAAAAAATTAAAGACAAAAGAGTCGAAGGAAGACCTATAGCACACCAAATTAAATAATTTTTTAGAGGAATTGGAGATGCCAAGGCACAGGAGGAGGCTCTTGTTGGATTCTTCATGGTTTCATAGAATTGAATATAGGAAAGGGTAAGGATTCCTTGAAAGATGGTGGGGAAATACAAAAATGATATCATCTTCATGGTCTCCAAGGATGAATGCATCATACATGCTATTGAGCCTAGAATAGTTTGGGTCACAAAAATGAGATATAAAATCACTGAAGAATATATTGTGGGGACTGTAGACTATATGTTGAGAAAACCGAGGGACACCTCTGGATAGAGGTATGGAATCTATGAGGATATTCCATGAAAGTTCACATAGACCAAAGGAAAAAGACCACAACAAAGACAATTGATAATATGATTACATAATTTGTAGAAGAATGGGGTTCACTAAAGAGAAATTTGAGCAAGCAAAGGTTGTCTAGCTCACCAGGAGGATCATCAAGTATCATGAGATCTAATAGAACAATTACCACTCCTTCAGTTGCCCAAAATTCCTCTAGGATGAATCCTGCCTTAGTAGAAAAGATAAAAGAACCTGTCAGCACTCTAGTGAAGGAGAATGCCTCTCCAATTAAACAAAAAAAAGAGGGTTGAAAAGGAAAAGTTAGCTTTGGTAGCACAACAAGATAGCCTAGTAAGAAGGAGAGTGAAAACAAAGGAAACAAGGGAGTATTACTTAGGTGCCAATGTGGATGATGAAGGAGAAGAAGGACCACAATTGATCTAAAAGAGGAAATTTGAAGTTTGAGAAGGTGAAGCCAATGCAAAGAAGGTAATATTTGATATTTTTGATAGAAACAGTGAAGTAGAGGTTGAAAACAAGAAGGAAGGATTTAGAATAGAAATGAGAGAGAAGAAAGAAAAGTCTAGAAAAGAGAAGAATCCATCATAAGATAAAAGAAAGAAAGAGAATAAGCCATCAAAAGATAAAATAAAGAAAAATAAGAAGACTCTAGGAAGGGCTCATAACGCTATCAAAGTCGATGCTCTATTCAATGGGATTGGGGAGAATGAAATGAAGGAGGAGACTGTTGCTTTATATTATAATACAAATGAGGTGGATGAGGCCACTAGATTGTGGAAGAAATTATGAAATACATTTTTATTTTTGAAGTTGATATGTAGAATATTGAGAAGCAGCTGCCTAAAGGTCTATGGAATGTACTAATTTCAAGGAGGAAAGAGGATTAGAGGAAGAATCAAATATAAAATATTTTTCTTTGGAAAAAATTAGTGTACCTCTTTTTGATGGTGATAAAGCCATATTGGCTAAATTGTATAGTAAGGAGTTCAGAAAGCAGCAAAGGGTGACTACCCTCATGAGTAGAGATTATACTGATCATGAAAGGATCCAAAAAGAGATAGTAGATAAGGTTGTAGAATTAGCACAAACATTAGGAATAACTATAGAGAAAAAATAATAAATGCAAGTTGAGATGCCTGCTCAACATGAGCATGGATCTGAAGAAGGTAATGTGGAAGAAATTTATGGCAGGGAAAATGTTGAAGAAAGAGAAGCTATTAGAGAAGACATTGCAAAGGAGGATACTTCTACAAAACATCAAACACCTCCTCCAATAGCTGAGATAAATGGTGAGAATAGTGAAGGTTAACTTGAGACAATCATGCTCCTTCAGATAACAAAGAATAATCTACCAATGAAGATTGTGTAGAGAAGAGTAATGAGCAAAAGCATGAGAATTCATATGAGGAAAATAAGAAAATGGAGACACCAGTTGATATTGGTGACAAGGAAAATGATTTGAATGAGAAAAATGTAGAAGAATATTGGAAAAAGTGCCTCAAAGCTTACTAACATGGAAATCTTAAAAGAGAAGTACCGATGAGACCCTTGGAATGTCTTGCTGACAAGAACCTGTGTTCTAAAGTCTTGGAGGGATCAGATCGCTATGACCTAGGACCTATTTTTCTGACATAAGTCATCAGGGTGACATGAATTGTTAGAGTGAGATTCCAAACTCATTCCAACAATAGAATTTTGGGTGATATCAGTGTGACCCTATGAATTTCTTGTCGATAAAAACCATCAACATGACCAGAGCAGTCCAAGCGAGATTTCTAACTCATTTCGATGGCAGATGTCTGGGAAATGAAGATCATTGGGGAGAATCTTGCTGATGGATGTGTTGGGGAGACTTGAGTTGTCGATGTGACTTCTTGATCTCTTACTGATGGATCTGCTCCCAATGAATGATTGGTGTGATTCTTGTCAATATGCATGGTCTTGGTGTTCTTTGAGAAATCCGGGAGACTTGAACCATCGATATGACTTTCTAGTTTTTTGTCAATAGTGTTGGTATTTTTGATGACCCTGAGATCGGAGAGACTTCACCAAGTCTAAGCAATATACTAGTAGAATTTGGTGTTGTGTGCGATGGTCTATGGGAAGTCTAGCATTGGTGAGACACAGTCTACTGTCTCATTGATGAGCGATACAGTTGAAGTCTTTTGACCAAGTGTCTATCCTATGTGGTTTGTTTTGAAACAATGAGAGTATCAAAATGCAAACTGAGGGGTAGTTGAACTATTGTGACCATTCTCTTTTGGGAACAAATAGACCTCTTGAGTATGAATGAATAGTTTGGTCAAGGGCCTAGTTGGGGGTTGGTTGGTTGAATGATTTGTTAGTGAATTTCATTCTATGCTAAATGAAAGCATTGTAATAGTGTAATTCAATACTAGGTTGATTAGGGAAATGTTGCTGCTATAGAATTGTCATATGAAAAGAAGAGTCTATAACTTGTATGTAATTTGATTACTATAATAAAAGTGATCTTTATTTGGTGTGGTGGGTTTTTCTCCCATAAGGGTTTCCCCACATAAATATAGTGTCAATTGTGTTATGTTTTTATTTCTTAGTTTTGTTATTTCTTTTTGTGTCTTAATGAACTTTAATTGTAAACACTAAAGGCATATCTCTCTTCTTGTCTAAGTCTTGGCATTAGGAAAGTTTGTTTCGTAATCAAAATTTTCCTAACAAGTGGTATCATAGCTTGGCTAGTAGTGTTATCCTTGTGGTAGGTTAGGTTTTTGGTGTCAATTTTTGTTTAGTGGGAGTCTTGTAGAAGTCTAGGAATTTAAATTACAGATTGAGATGACAATGACAAGTACATCTGGAAGAATTGATATTCAGATATTCAATGGCAACAATTTTGAGTTGTGGAAACTCAAAGTGGAAGATCTATTGGTTGACCATGATATTTGGGTTGTTGTGTATGGAACGAAACCTACAGGCATGAAGCAAGAAGATTGGGACCTCATAGATTGAAAAGAAAAAGGGTTGATAAGACTCTATTTTGCAGATTTAGTTCTTTTGAATATTCATGAAGAGAAGACTGCATCTTCTTTATGGAAAAGACTAGGAGATATTTATTAGAAAAAGTCCTTGGTGAATAAGTTTTTTTTGAGGAATAATTTGTACTCTTTGAAAATGGAGGGAGGAACATTTTTTTCTAATCATTTAAATACCTTTAACATGTTCATTACTCACTTAGCATCTGTAGGTGTGAATATTGATGAAGAAGATCATTGTATGCTCCTGTTGTGTTGTTTTCCGGATTCATGGGATCACTTGGTGATGGTGATTGGGAGAACGTAAACCAATTTCAACATGGAAGATATGGTTGCTTCTTTGTTATCAGAAGATATGAGAAGGAAGTATTCTAAGATGGCGAAGGAGGCTCTGGTTGTGTGAGGTAGATCGAAAGAAAAAGGCAAGAAGAAGGACAAGAATTCCAAATCAAAATCAGAAGGGAGATCAAAGTCTCCTGGCAAGAAGTCCATGGTGAAGTGTTGGAATTGTGGGCAGCCTGGTCATGTCTAAAGGGATTTCAAAGAGGATAAAAAGAAGAAGAATAATTCTTCTGACAATGATTCTTCTTAGAATGATGTAGATGCCTTCATTGCAGCCTAGGAAACTTAGGCATCAGATGATGTCTAGTTGATTGATTCTAGAGCATCTTTCTATGTGACATCTCATAGAGACTAGTTTACAAAGTATGAATAATATGATGGTGGAAAGGTGTATTTAGTAAGAAATCCATCTGTGGAGATATTTGGTCATGGAAGAGTTAGAATTCAATTTCCTAATGGTAGAATTAAGGGAACTGATGGCATAATGCATATACCAGGTCTAGCTCAAAATTTACTCTTTGTAAGCAAGTTGAACAATGTTGGAGTGCAAGTCTTGTTCTCAAGAAATGGTTGTAAAATGACTAGAATCTCAATGGTGTTGGCTATGGGTGCCTGAATTGGTACTATCTACAAGCTAGATGCACTAGTTGTTCAATGCAATAGTGTCTCTTCAAGGTTAGCAAATTCCATTCGTGAAGAGAAGAATGAAAATGTTCCTATTGGAGAAAATTCCTTGGAAGTGAAACTTCTAGCAGAAAAGACTATGCTCTGGCATCAAAGGCTCGGTCACATTGGTGAAAAAGGTTTGAAATCTTTGAAAAATAAAATCCTAGTTGAGGGGCTTAATGATTGTAATCTTGATTTTGAATTATGTGAACATTGTATATATGGAAAACAACACCATGTTTCATTCTACTCTAGTCCTCATAAATATTTTGGTTTATCTAGATTATATTCATTCTAATGTGTGTGGTCTAGTGGATGTTCCTTCATTATCAAAGTCTAAATATTATGTTTCTTTTATTGATGATTATTCGAGAAGGGAATTTGTGTATTTTTTAAAAAGTAAATCATAAGTGTTTAGTCATTTTAAGGAATTTAAAAACCTTGTGGAAAATCAGACTAGAAGAAAAATAAATTTTCTAGAGATTGCCAATGGCAGTGAGTTTTGTTCTGATGAGTTTGAAAGGTATTGCAAAGACCATGGGATTAAGAGTCATAAGACAATGCCTTATGATCCATAGCAAAATGGAGTTGCTGAAAGGTTGAACAGGACATTGATGGAGTCTAAGGCAAGAAGTATGTTGAGAAATGTTGGTGTGGAGAAATTTTTTTGGGTTGAGGTTGTGGATACAACATGTTACTTATTGAATCAATCACCTTCTTCTGCACTTGTTGATATAAAACCTATGGAAGCTTGGTCTCGTAAGAAGCCCTCTCTCAGACATATTCATGTTTTTGGCTGCAAAGCATATGTTTATGTGCCAGATGTGAAAAGATCTAAATTGGAAAACAAATATGAAAAATGTATCTTCATTGGGTATGGCCTTGGTGTGAAAGGATACAAGCTTTGGAATCCTATGACTAAGAAGGTATTTTACAATAGAAGTGTAATATTTTGAGAACTGAAACCTTCTTCAATGGATTTGTAGTCAGGCATGAAAGAAGAGGAAAAGAAGAATGATGTTGTTGAGATACCTCTAACTCCAAAAAAATAGGAACAACACATTGAAAGTGTACCTAAAAATGAGGAGATTTCAAGCACCTTTGAGAGTTTTGAACAAGAAGAAGAACCACAACATTAGCCTCAACCTATGAGGAGGTCTACATGTGAGAAAAAAAACCAGATAGGTATGGATTCTCTATGTTAGATTCTAGTTGTGCCTATGCTTTTATTACTGTTGAGCCTAGGACTATAAAAGAGGTAGTTGAAATGTTTGATTTAGATTCCTGGTTGGAAGCCATGAATGAAGAAATGACATCATTAAAGAAAAATGATACTTGGGATCTGGTCCCATTGCCTAAAGGTAGAAAGCCTATGGGCTGCAAATGGGTGTTTAAAAAGAAATTATTCTGGATGGTTGTGTCAAAAAGTATAAAGCGAGATTGGTTGCAAAGGGTTATTCCCATGTAGAGGGAATTGATTATGGAGAAATTTTCTCTCTTGTAGGTAAGCTGACGTCTATCAGATTTATTTTGTCACTTGTGTATGACTTAGAGATTAAGCAGATGGATGTGAAGAAAATTTTTCGTCATGGTGATCTTGAAGAAGAAATCTATATGTCCCAGCGTGAGCACTTTATGACAAAAGGTAAAAAAAATCTAATTTGCAAGTTGCAAAAATATCTGTATGGATTAAAACAATCTCCTAGAATGTGGTACCCAAAATTTGACACTTATGTTTTTGTCTTTGGGATTTTTAAGATCAAAATCAGATCATTGTGTGTACTATAAGACTGAAAATGGTCATGTTCTTATTATTTTCCTTTAATTTGATGATATGTTGTTCATAGGCAATAGTAAGTCAATGATTTATGATGTAAAATCTCAGTTGTCTACAAAGTTTGAAATGAAAGATCTTGGTGTAGCCAGGTATATTTTGGGGATGGAAATAACTAGGGACATAAAGGGAAAAAAGATTTTTCTTAGCCAAAGTACGTATATTAATACTATTATAAAGAGATTTGGTATGAATGATTGTAAGCAGCTAGTTGTTCCAGTTGTGTAGGGGATGAAGCTATCTATTGAAGATTGTCTAAAATATCCTACTAAGATGGAGGACATGGCTAGAGTACCTTATGCTAGTGCAGTTGGTAGTTTAATGTATGCAATGGTCTATACAAGGCTAGACATTGCCCAAGCAGTGGGAGTTCCTATTTGATTTATGGCAAATCCAGGAAGGACACATTGGGATGTTGTGAAAAGAGTGTTTAGATATCTGAGGGGCACTTCAAAATATGCTTTGTGTTACCATGGAAATTTGGTTGGATCACAGAGGACTCTCAACATTTGTGGATATGTGGATTTTGATTGGGTAGGGGACATTGATAGTAGAAGGTCCACTAGTGGATATAATTTCATGTTGAATGGTGTTGCAATTAGCTGGATGGGAAAGTGACAAGTTGTAGTCGCTTTGTCCGCTATAGAAGTTGATTACATGGTAGAAACTCATGCCTATAAAGAAGCAATATGATTAAATCATTTGTGTTCTAACATTGGGTTTGATGCAGGGTAGATTACAATTTACTGTGATAGTCAGGGTGCTATTTGTCTCGAAAAAAATCCTACTTTCCATGCCAGGATGAAACATATTAATGTGTAGTATCACTTTGTATGAGATATGGTGGAGGATGGAAAGGTATCTTTAGAAAAGGTGGATACTCTATAATATGTTGTTGATGCATTGAGAAAACCAGTGAGCATAGAAAGGTACAGGTGGTGTGCCAGTTTGATGGGCTTTGGTTCCCATGAATCTCAATAGTTTTGTTGTGCTCTTGAGGTGTCAGTAAGATCTTTGTCAAGTGGGAGATTGTTGGAAAAATTTCCTCAATGCTTACTGACATGGAACTCCTGAAACAATAGTATCGGTGAGACCCTTGGAATTTCTTGCCGATAAGAAGTTGTGTTCTAAAGTCTTGGAGGGATCATATCACTATGACCTAGGACCTATCTTTCCGATGGAAGTCATCAAGGTGACATGAATTATCGGAGTGACATTCCAAACTCATTCTGACAATAGAAGTCTGGGAAATATAGATGCGGCCCTATGAATTTCTTGTCGATAAGAACCATTAGTGTGACCAGAGTATTCAAAGTGATATTTCTAACTCATTCCAAGGGTAGATGTATGGGTGATGAAGATCATTGGGGAGAATCTTTTTGATGGACAAATCAGGGAGACTTGAGCTGTTGACATGACTTCCTGATCTCTTTTTGACAGTTTTACTCTTGCCAATGGATATTATCTTCATAAATGATCAGTGTGACTCTTGTTGATATGTGTGGTCTTGATGTTCTTTGGGACATTAGGGAGACTTGAACCATTGGTATCAATTTCCAGTTTGTTGCCGATAGCGTTGTTCTTACTGATGGTCTTGAGATCGAGGAGAATTCACCAAGTCTAAGTGATAGACCAGTAGAAGTTGGTGTCATGTGTGATGGTCTGTGGGTAGTCTAGCATCGATGAGTGATATAGTTGAAGTATTTTGACAAAATTTATATCCTACATGGTTTGTTTTAAACCAATGAGAGTAGCCTAATACAAACCGATTGATAGTTGAATTTTTGTGACTATTCTCTTGTGGGAACGAATAGACCTCTTGAGTATGAATGAATAGTTTTGTCAAGGGCTTGGTTGGTTGAATGATCTGTTAGTGAATTTCATTGTATGTTGAATTAAAGCATTGTAACAGTGTAATTCGATACAAGGTTGATCAGGTAAATGTTGTTGCTATAGAATTTTCATCTGAAAAGAAGATTTTGTAACTTGTATGTAATTTGATTACTATAATACAAGTGATCTTTCTTTGGTGTGGTGGGTTTTCTCCCGTAAGGGTTTTCCCACACAAATTTGGTGTCAATTGTGTTATGTGTTTATTTCTCATTTTTATTATTTATTTCATGTGTGTCTTAATGAACTATAATTGTAAACATTAAAAGGCATATCTCTCTTCTCCTCTAAGTCTTGGCATTAGGAAAAATAATTCTGCAATCGAATTTTTCCTAACAAAGACAACATAAATACTAATAGTGAATCCTCTAATTCCTCTAGAGATTCCTTAAAAAAAAAATTGAGAATGGATTTACAATTACAACTTGTAATATATGTCCATTTGTTACAACTTTCAATACAACAAGGATATGTGGACATGAAAAAGATTTCTCCTATTCACAAGATTCAGTTGGTTGATGTTTTCCACACATATTCTCAAAACAAAAATCATAGAAACACATCAAAAGAATGGAGATTTATGATAGATGAGGTAGTAAAGGTTTTTCTTGAAGCCATACTTGGTGTTGTCATTGAAAATTCCCTCTCCCGTATGGATTTTTTTTCTTGATTCATTTAAGGAGTATGCAAGTGGTTTGAAAGTGAAGTTAGAAAAGGAATTACAAAAAAATATAAATGGTAGGAAATTGATGGATGTCATGGAGAAGTGTGCCAGTACACAAATAAATTTTAGGAAATTTAAGTGTGTGCAGGCTTGTGTCGTGGAATCCAAATATTTTTTTTAGTTTTGAATGAAATGGCCCAAATCTACTAAAATCATAAGAGATGAGATGAAATCAATTTAGTCCCAAATTGATAAAGCTTCTAGTTCCTATGATCTGACACAAGACTCAACAATTAAAAAAATTTCATGAACAATACTTCCAACTACAAGCTCAAAAAGAAAAGATAATGATGTAGTTTGGGAATCTCAAGGATCTAATGAACTCTATGTTCATATTTGTTTATAGCACCCTGATGAGTGTTGAAAGATCTTGAAAGCTAAATCTAGTACCCATCACTCTAGATCATGGTGAGGAACTCTTGATGGAGTTAAAGACTTGAAGTATAATTCTTGGCATAGCAAAGAATATTTGGGAATATGGGATGAAAGAGTGGAAAGCCCATCTTGGAAAGATGAAAGAGTAAGATTCTTCCTTTGGGTGAATGTATTTCTTTCCTTTTTACACAAATTTAGTTATTGTTTCAGATTTCTCATGGACCCCATTTCTTTGAGGCATTGATCCAATTTCTTTGAGGATTTTTATAGTACAATGAGTACTACCTTTTCAATGTGTCCATATGATAGCATTCACAACATAGCGCTAATTGTATTAAAAATTCTTTAAAGAAATTGGGTCTCACGGTTATGTTTTTCAGAAAATGAGCACTACCTTGTCAATATCACCATGGGACCCCATTTCTTTGAGGTATTTTTTTTCATACAACATGAGCACTACCTTGTCAATGTGACAATGTAGATGCATTGATAAGGTAGTGATATTTGTATGAAAATATCCCTCAATGAAATGGGGTTTCATGGTGATGTTCATTGACAAGGTAGTGCTCATTGTATAAAAAAATTCCTTGCAGAAATTGGGTCTCATGGTGATGTGTAGAGACCCCATTTATTTGAGGAATTTTTTCATACAATGAGCACTACCTTATCAATGCTACCATATTACATCACCATGAGACACCATTTCTTTGAGTAATTTTTTCGTACAATATGATCTCTTTTTATTAAACAATGCCTCAAATAAATGAGGTATCATAGTGATGTTTTTTTCATACAATGAGCATTACCTTATCAACGCTACCACATTGACACACTAACAAGGTAGTGTTCATTTTATGAAAATATGCCTCATTGAAATGAGGTCTCATTGTGATTACAATCAGCATGAGACCCCATTTCTTTGAGGCATTGTTTTATACAATGAGAACTACCTTGTCAATGCAACTTCATTGATGCATTAATAAGGTAGTGCTCATTTTATGAAAAAATTCCTCAAAGAAATGGGGTCTTATGGTGATACATCACTATGAAACCCCATTTATTTAGGGAATTTTTTCATACAGTTAGGGTTTAGGGTACAAGATTGAATGTAGGTTTTATGGTTTATGCTTATGGTTGTGGGATAATGTTCAAGGTGTAGGTTATTAGGTTGAGGGTTTAGGGTTTAGGGATTAGGATTTATGATATTCGATATCTAGGGTTTTGGAGATTGAGAGAGAGGATGAGAGGGAGAGAGAGAAGTGATAAAGAGAGAATTAGAGATTAGAGGAGTAAGGTGGAGATATTGAGAGAGGGGGGGAGAGAGGGGTAGATAGGGATAGTTAAGATAGAGATAAGTAGAGATGGAAGGTGGGTGGGAGGAAGGAAGAGATAGAAATGGGAGATAGATAATATTAGAGAGGGAAGGAGGGAGGGAGGGAGAGAGAATGGCGCTTGATAGAGAGTGAGAGAGAAATATAGTAGAGATAGAGAGGAGGAAGGTGGGGAGATTGAGAGAGAGGGAGAGAGGGAAGAGGGAAGGAGGGAGGGAGAGGTAGAGATGGAGATATGGATATAAAGATAAGTATATAGGGAAGGAGAAGTAGATAAAGAGAGAATTGTGATATAGAGATTAGAGAGGAAATAAGAGAGTGAGAGAAAGATGGAGAGAGAGGAGGATGGTTGGGAGATTGAGAGATAGGGAGAGACTGGGAGAGAGAGGGAAGGAGGGAGGGATATGTAGAGATTGAGAGAAAGATATAGAGATAATTATATATAGGGAAGGAGAGATATAGAAGGAGGAGGAGGGAGGGAGAAGTATAGAGATAGATAGAGAGATCGAGAGGGAGAGATAGGGAGAGAGACAGAGAGATAAGTGAGATAGAGAGAATGATATATGGAGAGAGGGGGGAGGAGGAAGGTGGAGATATTGAGAGAGAGGAGGGAGGAAGAGATAATGAGATAAAGAGGGTTAGGTTAGATAGAGATAAGTAGAGAGGGAAGGAAGAGAGAGGTGAGATAGAGAGAGAGGTTATATATATATAATTAAAGAGGTAAGGA